>VNKC01000469.1:0-25765 GCA_008042775.1 Drosophila pectinifera
GTCTTATTCATTTCTTCTCCAAACACATACATATAAATACACATTAGTAGTCGCTAAGCAAAATACATATATTCAATTAGATTTAAGGTTAGGTTAGGAACCAACTGCACCATGTATATCGTTACCTATTTCTTTTCTTAATTATAATGTTTAAAATGAATTAATTTGATATTTTTGGAGGGCAATTTGGAAACGTAGCATAGCAGGTGACTAGGGGTGGAATCTTTATAGACTCCACTGGTAGGGAGGGTAAAGAGGAGGCCAACACCAACTGGTCCTCCACATCGATGGATACTTCTTGTTGTCTGTTTTCATAGCCGTTTGGTATATGATCCGAATATAGTTATATCTCTGTCTACAATTTAATTTTGTAACACCCCTGTTCCCTCTTAACACAAAACCCACACCACCTACCCTGAACTGGCCGGTCGAATCGTAGACAGAGTGTGTTGGGATGGAGCAGCACTTGAGTGTGTGTTCGTTACAGCTTTAATCATCAATTTGTCAAAAGTGTAGAATATTAAAAATGTTTTATATATAAATTTTGTGGACACAAAGGAAGTCAATAATACAGATAAATGAGAACATTTCGAAGAACTATTTACGGAATATTTTCCCATTATGCTTAATCTTTCTATTCGTTACAACAATGTACCTCAATTAAATTGTTTTCTTTTGTTTTTTTTTTAAGTTTGTTTTCCGTAATATGATAGTGTAGCAACAGATTGGTGTACACATTTTTAAAACTTAATTAAACTAGATAAAATAGTCAGAAGTGAATTAAATACACATGAGATACTCATAAGCCGGTATATAATATTGTAGCGCACTCATCTGTCTTGCTCTTCTCTCCTCCCCCGCAGTTCCAGTTTGTTCCGAGCATGGAGCCTGTTCTGTGCATCTTCATAGAATTCGCTCTCCGTGGGGCCAGCAGCAAGCAGCAGTAGCAACAACAAACATTGTTTATGCCCTCTCGCATGCTCTCTCGCCCGCTTTACATTAACGCGCCCCTCTGTGTTAGTGCGCTATTCTAGTTTTTAAAGGCATGGTCCGATTAGCAACAGGCGACCACTACCCCCAACCCCCGGCCTGCCCAGTTCGACTTTTTATTAAATATGTAGGTTGTCTGCCGGTCTCTCAAAACCCCTTCGTGGCCCCTATGGCTCTCCCGTAGCCCCACGCTCTTGGGCGAATGAACTCTCTCACACACACGCCCGCCCGCCAAATGGTCGTGATGAGCGAAATGAATTCAAATGAGCAACAGGCACGCTGACACTCACTCTTTTGGCGAAACAAACATTATTTATTCTAATTGTTGACGCGCCTTTATATTACAACCGAAAACAGGCCTAAGACGAACCGAGCGGAAAGAGCAAATTAAATGAGCGTAAAATGTTGGAGAGCGCAGACTGACGGAAAGAGCCAGCGATAAAAGTGAAACCGAAGCGGATTAAGGTTGCCTCAAAAGCCGAAAGATCAAAAGTGCTAAAAAATATACAAAGCGAATATAACGCGCGAGTCCCGAAACTATGTCCAGTTGGAGTTTGGCCAGCGCGGTGTCGCCGAATGTGACCGGCGGCAGTGATGTCATCCGACTGAGCAACCTGAAGTCGTCTTCGGAGTCAAACATACCTTCCCGGGGATCTGCATCTGGGTTACCCCGTCCCACCACGCCCGTGCCCGCCAAGAAGTTGTCCTCAAAGCGACCGCCACACCTGACCCTGCACATCGCCGGTACCAAGTCGCACGATGCTCCGCTGGCCGAGACGGAAAATACGGTACTGTCCGCTGGTTCCTCCTCCATCTATGGTACTCCCATGGGTGGTGCCACTCTATTCTCCTCACCGGCGGGAAACAGCCAAAAGAGCCAGACCAGTCAGCAGAGCCAGGAGTCGCAGCACAGCACCAGCACCAGCACCACAGCTACCAGCACCAGTGCCACCAGTGGAGGATCCATCTTCCCCCATGAACAGTACAAAACCATCAAGAAGATCAACATTGGGTTCGAGAATATTCGATATACCACCAAGTTCGGGGTCTTCAAGAGGGGTAAGTGTTGGAGAACTGATCATAAGTTTAGGGAGATCCCCTGAAAGAATTCCAGAGTTCCATTAGGAATTTCGGAATTCACAATTTATAACTAAATGTTTATGGCAGCTGGATAAAGTTGTTTGTGGCCAAATTAACACAGTTTTATGGCACTTCCTTTAACAATATAATTTTAGCGTTAAGTCTGTTGTCTAGTTAAATTACTTAACATGTAGTCTCAGACGTGTTCGCCAAATCACACCTTGTTTGTTTATACAGAAACAATATTCAAGTTTAGATGGCACGTTTTTTGTATTCTCTTTATTTTGACACTTTAATAATTCGGCGATATATATACTTTAGAACATGTATATAAGCTCGGTATATAGATTGCAAAACAAAAGCTAATGTCTGAAGAGTACTCGCCCCAGGGTCATATAATTGGCTGCTTGGTCCCAGTCACGCATTGGTGGCCATAATAATTAAGGGTTGACAGCCTGGATATATATATGAATACGGTAATGTCCAGTAAACCCAATTAAAGTTAACCAGTTCAGTCGACTTAAATGAGTCTTCTATATGGGCCGTCAAAAATGGGTTTTTAATGAAACCATCAACAATTATCTGAAGTAGCCGCACTGAATGAAATGGCATATCTGATACTGTGTCGGTTCATTACTCTCCAGATAGAGAGTAAATACTTATATACAACATAGCCAAATGGTAAATCTCATACTTTTAAATTTTGTTCTAATCTACCAAATATTATCGGCGTGGGGCACACTTCATTGCTCACATTTAAATATTGGGTAAAGTCCGACAGACGATACCAGCACAGCAAATTAATCAGTTGATATGGCATTGTCTTCATTATTCTTTTTTTTATGTAACAACCCGAGACACTTCCAATTTGCCATATTGACAAGCGACTGATTGAGCAAATCATTGGGTTCAAAGAGCCCCTTCAATTGAGTTAAAATTGTGCACACGCAGAATCGAAAGAAGTGTAGTTGCATGGTCAGGGCCAAATATATATTAGTGAGGGTCAGTGGTCTTTTTTATCTAAATATAACTCACGGAACCTATTTCCATATCAGCGTGTGTGCCTGCTTTATTGTTTATTGTTTGTTTACAATTGCCGATCCCAGTTACAGTGCCGATAAGAGAGTTACTGTGCCGCTTACAACATGCATAACTACGCAATCGCACTTACTTGATACTTCTTGTGAATACTCCCGCTTATCGTAGATATCAGTAGGGAAATATAATATGTTTCAGTGACTCACTCTGGTTCGAAAATGATAGATAGGCAATCCCGACTAGATATTTGAGTGTACTTCAAAGTATCCCTGGTGATTCATGGGCTGACTCATTTAGGTTTCTGATTGTGATCCTGATAGCAATTATGGCACGTGCCACACGTTGATTATACATACGATAAATCATATGAAAACATTACGAGGGTGATTGCGATAAATTCCTGAATTAATAACCTTTGTTTATAGTAAACATAAAAGGACGGTTAGACAGTAATTACTCAATACTCATATGGTTATAAAGTAATACCTAGTCGTTAATGGATAAATAGGTAAGCAATTACTTCAATACTTCATTTTTATATAAACAGACCTGGAAGTAGCGCTCAATCCTTGAGTTCTAATACAGAAAACTTTGACCAAGGCCACTCTTTGTGAATCGACAACAAAGCATAGCCCAAATTAGCTACAATGCTACTCGTGTTCCATATCTACAAACTATACCTTTATCAACTTACCCTCCCAGCCAGGCAATGATAATGAAAAGTAAAAACATACATGAATTCTTCACGATTTATTTATTTTTGTGTCTCGATTAATAGAAATTGGAAGCCAGTGAAAGCAAATCGATATATCGTACATGGATACGTGTACAAAAGTAAGATTACAACTCTGATTACGACACATGTCGGACATGTGATAAATATTATTATTATTATGACATTGGGACCAAGGTATATAAGCGATAATTAACCATAGATGCCCTAGATAGATACGCATATTAGGTCAGAACAAATGTAGATGATACGAAAGCTTTCCGATTAAGCATAATAATGCTGAATTCTTGACTTTATGAGAAAGACGAAACGTTTTAATTGATGTCACTTAAGATCCATTAATTGAAATATCTGTTCTTTGTTCATTTGATTTCTCGTGGCTCCTCGCGTGTCGTCATTATATTTAAGTGAGTTTTCTTGTTTTTCTTTCTTAAAACGTTCCAGAGACTATAAAGAGTATATATTAAGAGCCCGACTTTGAAGCCGACACTTGGAATGAGTCAGGTGACTTGAGAGCATGAGCTTCCTCTTTTCTATTAAGCACGCTCCATATGTAATTGTTGGGGACAGTTTCCGGTACGATCTAATGAGAATTTTTAAGAATGGCCGGCCTGTGCGTGTCTACGGAATTTAGAAGGTTTTAGTTGATCAATTCATAAAAATATCCATAGAGTAGAATACAATGCAGTTGTTTAAAAATGTAATTAATTTTTAACAAAGCTAGAAGTCAAGAATTCCACAAATCTAAAGGAAAAAAATACCATTACATATTGATAAGGCAAATTGCATTTCCTATATAATTACCAACGCATTTAACAATCAATCTGATAATGAAATCGTTTACCTTTAACTAACCTTCGCCTTGTCAGAAAAGAATTTTTAACCTATTTCTTTTTGCAATTTTAAACCTAAGTTAATATACTTTGCAGAATAGACATTACATAGTACCTTTCCACTTGTAACATAAAAAAAGGTCATAAACATGCAGGTGTCCGATGCACTATTTCCGCCTATTAGTTACTCATAATCCACTTATCGGACAAAATGCAATGCCAAGTACAACGCTATCGTCAAACATTGACCGGCGTAATGCGAATGCAATAAAATCGCTCGCTGTACACCTGGTGACTCGGTGGTGGCTCTAGTTCAACATCTGGCGTTTGGGCATTAAAAAAACGTAAAGGAACTTTAACGACTTTTTAGTCATAGAACTCGCTGCGATAAGATTCGACAATGGATAGATAAGTGCCCGAACAGACCTCAGAAATCTAAATTGGCCAGTAGCCATGGCTAATCGGCAGATTAACCAGCCGTACGGCAATTCAGTATGCTCCACTACAATGTGAATTAGTTGGCATAAGAAATCGAACCCACTAAGCCTTAGGTTCTTTATGGCACTATCATCTAACCGGGGAGTACAATGAAAAGCGTGCAAAGGCGATAGAGGCCGCACTGAACGACACTAATCGCGGGAAATGGGATTTCTTATCACTAAAGCTGGTTCCATGTGGGAATCTGGGACACCCTGCAATTATCACTCGTTTTGCAAATAGAACTGCGAGCAAATCATGAATGCTTTTATTTTAAATCATCAAAAACAGTTATCTTGACCTTACTATTAGTTTATTTATATTTTCTAAGAGTTATTTGGCAAATAAAAGATTAATGTTACTCTGAAATACTATCTTGATACTCAATACCCTTTAAGATATAACTAGTCAAAGTAAAACATAAACTAATCTCTATATGTATATAACGTAATATTTACGCATAACTTAATAACTAAGATAACCCAGTAAGTGAATATTCGAATAAGACTAAATTTCTGGAAACCCCAAGTCTGCCATTGATTACGGAACAGGTTTTATAATCAGTAAGCCCTACCAATAAATATAAGGTGACCTCTAGAGACTATATACACTACAATAAAAAATGTCTCCTATAAATGTTTCATATTAATAAATTTTTAACAAACTCATTGCAGAATCGAAAGATGTCCTCATGGGACTCACAGGCTACTTTAAGTCTGGCGAACTGAGTGCCATCGTTGGACCTTCGGGAGCTGGGAAGAGCACCCTGCTCAATATCCTCTCAGGATACACGTAATGCAATCCGGAACCTAATCCTACTATCCATCCATGATAATCTTATTTATATTTGTATTCCAGAACATTTGGCTATACAGGTGACTTCAGGGTCAATGGCAATCGACGCGACCTAAAGGCCTTCAAGCCGAACGTGGCCTTTATCCGACAGGACACGAGTCTACAGGCCTTTCTGTCCGTCAAGGAGGCCATGCACTTTGCGGCCAATCTGAAGATAGGCACTCACATGACGCTCAGCGAGAAGCGGGAGCGGGTTAAGAGTATCCTGGAGGCCATTGGGATGTTCGAGAACCGGCACACGATGACTGGTCAGCTCAGCGGAGGTCAAAAGAAACGTCTGGCCATTGCCCTGGAACTGGTTAACAACCCACCGGTGTTAATTCTGGACGAACCAACAACGTAAGATAAATAATGAATTAAAACAATTGCTTCTCCATCCGGTATATCCTGGAATCAAATAGATAAAGGTCCAGATTCACTTAAATATATTACCTTTGTGTTTTTTTAGAGGCTTGGATAGTTCGACCTCCAATCAGCTGATAAATCTGCTCAAGAAACTGGCCCTCGAGGGCCGCACTGTCGTCTGCACAATCCACCAGCCCAGCGCACTAACCTTTGCCATGTTCGACCACCTCTATGCCATTGCCGAGGGCCAATGCATCTACGCAGGTGGATCACAGAACTTACTGCCATTCCTGGGCGCCCTCAATCTACACTGCCCGGAGTCTTACAATCCAGCGGATTACTGTGGGTTCTAAAACTATACCTATACTTCGATATTTAACTTAAAACTATTTCTCCTACAGTAATGGAAATAGCTACGCATGACTACGACACGGAGGATGACAACCAGGTGGAGAAGATGGTGGCTCTCATGGACAGCGGGCGTAATGAAGACTACAGACAGAATAAGAGTGCCAGAGTGGCTCAATTGGCAGCAATGAAGAAAATTGGTAGGACAGGAAAATCTTAAAATAAATATAGCTTACTAATTAAAAATCCCTTGCTTTTCAGATCAACTAATGGCTGCTGGAATAATTACACCGGTGACAGCCCCCGTAATAGCCACTTCAGTGCCACCGCACTTCCTGCCGGGCGGCACCTTCAAGCCACTCACACCGATCAGTGAGCTTTCTTCGCGGGTTTGGGACAGCCAGGTGGCGGGCATCGGAAGCGGTGAGGCCACTGGAAGCTGCTGCAAGCCAAAGAAAAAGAAGAAACCCAAGCCGGCGCTGGACCTGGATCCATCTCATTTGTGTAATCGGGAGAATATCTACGCCACGCCCTTCTATCGCCAGCTGAGCATCCTACTGTTGAGAACCTTCCTGCTAATTTGGCGGGATAGTTCGCTCACCACGATGCGGTTCGCCATCCACCTGATCACGGGACTGCTAATCGGAACCCTGTACTTTGGAATTGGCAACGATGGCGCCCAGACGCTGAACATCTTTCGATACATCTTCTACACGATCATGTTTGTCATGTACTGTGCCTTCTCTGGGATTCTTGTAAAGTGTAAGTCGATACCTTAATACACGATATTTAAAAAAATTAATTGATATCCTTACTACAGTTCCCTTGGAGTTCCCTATTGTGTCCAGGGAACACTTCAATCGCTGGTACTCCCTTAGGGCGTATTATGTGGCCATCACCCTGGCGGATCTGCCCATCCAGATCATCTGCAGTGCCCTGTTCATAGTGCCCACTTACCTGATGACCCAACAACCCATGGAGCCCTGGCGATTCGGGCTCTTCTTCCTGATTGTGTTCATTACGGCTCTGGTGTCGCAGAGTATCGGACTGGCGGTGGGAGCGGCGCTGAGTCTCAAGATGGGCTGCATCATGGGACCCTTCTTCATCTGCCCGTTCCTGCAGTTCAGCGGGTTCTTTCTGATGGAGAAGGACGCACCGGCCTACATGCGCTGGATGTTCGACATATCGTTCTTGAAGTACAGCCTGGAGGGATGCATGGCGGCCATTTTTGGGTATGACCGCGAGCGCTTGGACTGCCAGGAGATGTACTGCCACCTGGTGGTTCCCAAGTATATACTCAAGACCCTGGACATGGAACACGCCAATTACAAAGTAGCCCTCATATTTCTGTTCGGAATTTTCATCTTCCTGCGCATCCTGGCCTTCTACATCATGTCTTTCCGGCTCCGACTGTTCAGATGAGCCACAAGAAGCCCGCCACATTCCGACGTCAGGGAAATACTTGTTTTTATATTTATGGTTTCTTGTTTAAGCATTTATTCAAGAGGAACTTTTGTGCCAAAGATTGGAGAAGCCTATAGAGCGTAAGGAAATCGTGATATATAATTGAAACAAAGGATAATATAACACACCGACAAACATACACACTTAGCGGTTACCGAGATCAAGAACTGTAAATAGACAATTTTAATAGCATAGCGCATCAAGAAATGTATTTTTCTATTGTATTAATGACCAATTTATTGACTAGTTGTAACAAAAGCCTGATTTAGGGCTTCGGCTGCGAGTATGACTTGGAAAATATGATTACAAATATTTGTTTATGAAAAAAGTAAAGTGTTTTTAATTGTTTTGTTGTTTAATCTGTTGTTTAATGTATAGAAATTCTCTCTGTTCCCCTCTTCATCTGTAGTGCACTCTTTTTAACTCTCTTTTAATTAAATCTCTCTTTTTTTCGGTCTTAACTCATCATTTGCAATATCGACTGGGGTGTTGGAGTCGAACCCAAGACACCGCTATAATATATACGTGGTTAGCGTACCGTTACCGTCTTTACTTCGTCTTGGGAACTTCAATCGTGTCTCTCGTTAAGTTCAGATATATATAAGGACATATTAGAGGTATTACGTTAGCTGATTCCCAGACGTAAACAAATATTCAGTTTCCATAACAAATTTATTCTTTGCATTTTATTTATAACTACTAACTGACAGCGATCATGACTTTGAAATTTCAATAATTTTCCAGAACTACTTACTCATTTAATAGTTTTATTCATCCGAGCTTGTGATCTCCCAGGCTTAGAACAATCCAAGGCTTTACATGATTACTTGGCAAATACTATTGAAATAAGTGAAAAGACTAGCTTAAGCTCAATTCAAGCAGCTGCATTTAGTTCGTTTAAAGTTGTCATAACTTTTTATAGCATAAAAGTATGCTACAAAATATACAGCTAAGTGCAGCTTGGCCGCAACTCAAACTTGTTGCCAGCTGAGGATGCAGATCAATCAAGTTTTGAGACCACAGCCGGCTTCCAACCGAAAGCAATTTAAATCAGTCAGTCGCGCCCGGAATATCAACAGGGTAAGAACGGACTTTTCTCTCGCCGCGGTTAATGAGCTCATAACTCCAAATATTAATTGAAGGAAGCAATAACAAATAAAAGTAAACAAAACGAGCGTCCAAGTGTCATACAAAATCAATTTATTCGTGCGATCAACACATCCAATAACAATAAAATGTGAAGTGATCGAATGGCACGCGAGCCTGATTTGCATCGATCAGTTGAAGCAACTTTAATGTCGGTTAATGAACCAGTTTTCCATGAAAATTACTCTGGCTAAAGTCACAAAACAGTTTTCGGTTTTAGTTTTCACAAAACTGCTGTAGGCGGAAAATAATATAAATAGCAACTGGTGATAAGCAGCAGCTGGATTGCGTTTGAAGTGAACAATGTAAATTATAATGCCTAACTATCATGTATTACGCAGTTTGGATTATATATGTATGAGCTATTTAAATGGGTGTGTGCTATCAGCGATCATTGTTTCCAGCTGAAAATACGATGTATCCATTACACAGCGATCGTGGTCAATTAAAATTTCTCTTTTGAAAGAAAATATGGAAAATCGCTGCTAACTTTTAGGCGAAAGTGGAAAAAAGTTATCGCAACTTTACCGATAAAACTTTCAAGTTTAGAGTGCCATATTCCAAAAGGTGCCCTTATATATTTTATATAAAGCCTTAGGGTGAATATTTAGCTATTTATTGAGTTGGTGTGGCTAAGTGCTTATAAATGATAAATAGTCAGATAACAACCAGTCCCTTTACTTGTAAATCCGTTTTAAAGTGGCATTTAATGCATCTTCTTTTATTGGTAATGTGTTTCTTCCAGCAATTACATTCTGGTTTATATTCCAGTAATATTTCTCGAGTAACCAACGAGTTGATTGCGTTGATCCAATCCACTATCTTTAAATTATGATGTGTTTCTTCCAACAATTTACATTCTTGTTTATATTCCAGTAATATTTCTTGAGTAACCAACGAGTTGCAGTGCAACGGTTTGGTTGTGTTGGAAAACCTTGATCCAATCCACTTTCTTTAAATTATGATGTGTTTCTCCCAACAATTTATATTCTAGTAATCTATTCGACTGACCTCGGACTAGTAATGTTTCACGAGTAACCAGGCGAGTTGCAGTGCAACTGTTCGGTTGGGTTTGACAGCCTTGATCCAATCCACTAACGCCGTAAGCGATAAGCTTATCCGCCATCCTCTCGATCGGTCAGTTCAACGATAAGTGAATGCCCCATTATGTATGTTTCCGTGTGCATTTAACGCGAGTTGGGCCATCGCCAGTTGACTTCACTGGTTGGCTGACCGGCTTAATGTGCGGTCGCTCCCAAGAACCCACACAAAACATCGCTCTCTCGGGTATCTGGATCGCAGACAATCAGCACCCGCCGTCCAATGGCCGATAACGCTGAACACAGGGAGCCAAATGGCTTGGGCCAGAAGCGGCAGGCCCTGGAGCTGCACTTCAGCCAGGTTAGCTACAGCCTGAGAGGATCGGCGAATGGTTCCGGGCTAATACTGAACGAGGCTTCCGGAGTCTTCAAGTCGGGACGCCTGACGGCCATCCTGGGGCCCTCGGGAGCCGGCAAGTCCACGCTGCTCAATGCTCTCGCCGGTTTCAAGTGAGTAATACTCATAATAACTTTAGCTACTATTACTCCCCTATCTGCTTAAACAAAACAATTGTGATAGATCAATTATAATATTTACTGCATACTTCCAGGCATTTTTTCTTTCGATTACTCTCAAATTTTAAATAAAAATTTAAATAAATATACAATTCAGACTTGAAGCAGTATTTTAATGGGTTTCTTTTAAGTTTTTGATAAATAAAATAATAGTTATAATCATATACATAAAATATTTGTAAACAAGCCTTACTGTGATAAGTTTAAACTCCAATATAATTCCTTAAAATATTTATTTAAGATGTTCATCTTATATTTAATACAATATATTCTTCCCACAGACTCCGAGGCGTTTCAGGACAGATCCTCTTAAATGGCCGTCCCAGAGATATGCCAACCTTTCGTAAAATGTCTGCCTATATTGCTCAGGACTTTGTGATGCTAAACCTGCTGACTGTAGAGGAGACCCTACGTGTCTCCGTTAATTTGAAGATGCCCAGCGCCACAGCACCTCAGGAAAAAGATAGAATTGTGAGTGATAGATACAATATAGATATTAAAAAATATATGCAAAACTAATGGCACAATTTCCAGATAGATGACGTCGTCGACATCCTTCAGCTTCAGTCCTGTCGCCGGACTTTGGTGAAGAATTTATCTGGAGGCGAGCAGAAGCGACTGTCCATAGGAATTGAGCTGGTGACCAATCCGCCCATCATGTTCTTCGACGAACCCACGAGTGGCTTGGACTGCGTGGCCAGTTACCAGGTGATTTGCCACCTGCAGCGACTGGCCCACGATGGCAGGATAGTGGTATGTGTGGTTCACCAGCCGGGATCGCGACTCTTTCAGTTGTTCGACGATGTCATGGTCGTGGCCCATGGCGAAGTGCTGTATGCCGGAGAGCAGCGGGAAATGCTGGCCACCTTTGCCAGTTCCGGCTACATATGTCCACAGTACTATAATCCAGCGGACTTTGGTAAGAGTGTCTTAGCTTAACATCAATGCATATTTAATTTATTTTTTATTCTAATTCTAATAATCTAATTACAGCTCTCGAAGTGTGCAGCCAGTCCTCCACTGTAGAGCGATGTGAATCGCTTATTACCCAGAATAAGGAGCTCCACTGCAACACCAGCAACTTTGTGAAGCTCCAAGTGGATGAGGAGGGTATGTGAAAGTGGCCAGGATGGCGTTCAGCTTTGTCTCATACAGATCCCATTTCCGCACTTCGCACTTTTATATTATTTCCTGTTCCCCTGCACTGCCCTTCCTCTGCTCTATCTGTCGCTCTTTTCTCTCTGTGTGTCCAATTTCATTTCAGCAGCGCTCATCGATGACCAGCGGGATACCTACGACTTCGCCCAACAGCGCGGCAAGGAGCAAGTGGGCTTCTGGGTCCAGCTGTACGTGCTGCTTCGCCGACACTTGCGGACCATGTCCAGGGATTTGGTGAGTTCCATTTATTCCCCGTTTATTTGAGAGATAATGATATGTAATCAATCACCTTCCAGATAGCCGTCCAGATACGTCTGCTGATGCACGTGGTGGTGGCTCTGCTGCTGGGCGTGGTCTTCTGGCAGATAGGAGCCGACGCGCAGAAGATCGTGTCCAATATGTCCTGCCTGTTCTTTGTGATTCTGTTCGTGTTCGCCGGCAATGCGATGCCCTCGATCCTGCTCTGCATGCAGGACTCGGCGGTGTTCCTCAGGGAGTACTACAACGGCTGGTACTCCCTGTGGGCCTACTACCTGTCCAAGGTGCTGGCCGATCTGCCCCTGCAGTTCACCTGTCCCTCGCTGTTCATCGGCATCGGATACCTCATGACGGGCCAGCCTGCGGATCTTCACCGCTTCGCCATGTGCTGGGTCATCTGTGTGCTGACCGCGTTTATTGGCCACTTTATCGGAGTGATTGCCGGATCGCTGTTCCCAATGCAGCTGGCTGTATTCCTGGTGCCGAGTGTCTCGATTCCGTTCCTGCTATTCTCCGGATTTTTCATCCGCTTGAGCGAGCTCTCCTGGTTCCTGCGTCCCATCTGTGACGTGTCCTTCTTCCGCTACATATTCGAGGGCCTCCTGAGGGCCATCTACGGCTACGATCGCGGTGAGCTGGAGTGCAGTGCCCAGATGCATTACTGCTACTACAGGACGGGCGAGCAGTTCCTCAAGGACTTTAATATGGAGGGCGACGAGTTCTATTGGGACCTGACCGTCCTGGGGATTATGTTGATGCTTTTACTACTCGGATTCTTCTTATCCCTCATCTTGGTTATCCGTCGAGCTCTTAGGTAATATTAGCTGTTGATTAGCTGAGTTTTAAATTTAGTTTAATGAAAGTAAAATAAAACCAATCGAGCGACACATAAAAGTAAATTGATAAAAATGTAAATAATAGTAAAATGAATAATACAATTGTTTCTTTTGGTTAATTCATTTACAAGCCTAGAAGCTAGGGCTTATCATAATTTGTTTCTTAATTTGAATTCATGAAAGGTTTTCGCTTCATATTATTTTAACACACTTTTCTACACTTTTTCTACATAAATTCTACATTGGTTGTTACCTAGAATTAGTGAAGTTCCGAACCCAAAGTTGAGTCAGAAATCTTATTCTGCTTCAGTAAAAGCAAGTCTTTTAATAATTTTTAAGTCTTAAATACAAAATTAGTGTTGCAGGTTGGTAATACTATTCCTAGACCGATATTTACAAAGTATTTTTATCACATTGGGTAGGTCTTTCAAGCCCTCTTTCTTGGCAGATATCATGCGGTTAAGTCCGTTTAGATTTTAATTCATAAGAGTTGTGCTGAATTCACTATAGATTTAATGGTGATTTCATGCGTTAAAATCACTTAAGAGTTCATGTGAAGAAGAAATAAATAAGGAATATTCATCAGAAATTAACAAGATTGCCAAGTCTCAGTTGATTACCAAAAAATAAACGTTATGCCAAAGAATCATCTCATTTTCTTTACTAAAATCTCATTTCAGTTAAACACAAGAACTTTAGCTTTAATCTCGTTGAAGTTGTTTTCAACTAGCCAAATATTTTCTGGCCCAGACATAATGCAAGCCTTGAAAACCCCATTACTTGCAGCTAACACACAGGAACACACACTGCCACACACAAAGTCAAGATGTCTTGGAATTTTGGCTGACTTACTGCCGCTATATATGTATATGTATATATATATAGTGTGTAGTACGTAGTCCCCGTGGCCTTTCTGCATCTTCGACACTTTTGGGCCTGGCTCTGAAATGCATTTCGCCAAGCTTTTTGTGCCGCCTGCAAACTTCTCGCGGAGAGGGAGGAAGCGGAAATTCCATTATTTTACCCGCAGTCATGTTGCAAATAGATAGCAAATTCGTTTAGGAACATTTCCCCCAGAGCCTTGCACTCAGAAATGTGTGTGTTTGAGAGCGGAATCAATTAGCGCTCTTCGGGCTGCCAAGGTCTTTATATTTGATTAAACTTAATGATCAGCCCACCTTGAACTGCGAAAGTCCTGTGTGAGTCCTTGGACAAATATAGTATTCGGCCGGCGGCAGTCGTTGCTCCCGTGGCTTAAATCAATTTTAAACGCAAACAATCTCGCCAGACAGCAAACATTGGCTAATGCAGGCAACATTTTAAAGTGGCCTACCAGACAAAACTCAAACATACATCGGAAATATCTGCAAAATTTAAGCTGCCACTCAAAAAGTTTTCGGCCTTATTTTTTTTTTGGCAAAAGCATATGGAAAGTTTTGGGTCCAGTAAATCCCCAATGACCCAAATGGAAATGTTGGCGAGCTAAAACTTGTTTGAGTGAGAATGGTGAAAATATAGACACGTTTTCCGGTTCGGAGCGTAGGTGGAAGGGTGCTAAGTACTCCTGACCGAAAGCCAAAGTACTGATAGCGAGTAAAAACTATTTTTATTTGAATAATAGCAAGTGCTACAGAAAAAATGTATTTTTTTGGGGAAACTTGTTTAGGTACAGGTAAGCCTAATTGGGGCACTACAAGGGATACATATTTGATTCCTCAATATTCCTTTATAGATTATAAATTCAATATTCGGAGTCTTACTCATCCACCTAGCACCTCACCTGCTAATTTGTAAACACAAACCTGCAGCTGTAAATAAATGATTTACCGCACACAAACAAATTGCTTTAGGCAACTTTATAAATGGTATCACAAACTTGCCATGTTTTCATATAAATCAAATCCAACATATCTGCGAAAAGTGCACGAAACTTTACCGGGCAGCACTTTTCACTTTTCACTTTTATTTTATTTATTTTGTGGCTGCCTCAAGACGTTGCACGCCACGCCCCTCCATCGCCAGCCAGCGCTGGTGCCCGCAACCTTGGCAATTTATGTGCTACACTTGTTACACATACGACATGTTGGACGTGTGCAGCGGCTAAGACAAATCGATTGCTGTTGCCGTTGCAGCAGCCACTTCTTTTGTGGCACAAACAACGGCAAGAGCATAATTTATTGAACACTTTGTTGCACTTGCTACTGCAACTGGACATAACCTCTGACCCAGGCAGATCAACCCATTCTATACAACTTCTTTTACCAGTTTACCAATTCTGATATTTGCCGAACTCGAGTAAGTACTTTCTTTAATTAATTTACTTTAAGAAATCCCACTAAGGCTGCTCTATAAAATGTGTTAGTTCAAATTATTTGATTTTCGGCAAATAAAATATTTGCCTAGAAATATCTTGGCTTGCTTTTCGCATGAAAATGAAAATTGGCTAACAAGTTTGAATGTAATTGATTTCTATTTGGTTTATTACGCCAATGCAGCAAATATATGATATAAGTTTAGATAACACCAGTTATAATTGAATTTAAAATGTATTTCATTAATTTCTTGTTGTTTTTTAACATTTAAGGACAGCTTGCCTTTGCTGGTAGCCAAACATAGTTTAATGGGAACGGATTATTTACAGACTATGTGCACTTTATTATTTATTTCGCACCATTAATGAAATTATAATTGTTGGCGGCAACGCAAACAAAATGTCGTAATTCTTATTGACACTCTGGGTGAAAAATGAAATTATAATGAAGTGCTTGCGCGTAATTACCAAAACATTTATTAATTTTATGTACGCTCCCATGGCTTTCATTGGTCAACACACATAAAATGTTTTAAACCTGACCTTAATTGGACCATTTGAAATTGTCTGAATTGCAGACCAAACAGTAAAATCGTAAAAAGGTACAGAAAAGGCAAAGGAGGAAAGTCAGTAAAATACAATTGTTTTACAATTGCATTCCAGTGCCAGTTACCTTTGCGTTGGCTCTCTATACCTACAATAGCATTTTTTTGCGGAATGAAATGCAAACTGTTATCCAAGATAAAGGGATAGCATGAGCTTTATTTAAGGAGCTCTTTGTTGCATTTTTTGGTTGATTCCTTGTCTTACTACTAACGACCCAAGAAAGAGGCTCTTTTTTAAGACAGTATAAATATTTTGAGTAGTTTAAATCTTAACTATCCATTATGTAGAGCATCAAAATTAAATTCTTATTAAGTAGTTATTTTCAAGAAGCCTCCCTATGATATTTAAACATTATTATACAAACTCTGCATCGAGATTTTCTGTTACTACCAAAGTTTATTGACTTTCATCACCGAACAAAGAGTGCTCCGCATTCCGGAAGTGACCCGTACTTTGTTGCTCTTCCGGCGTAATGGCACAACCGCACTCACACAAAAAACGCATTTCCGGTCATAAATAGCCGCCGAGCTTTTAAGTTAGATTGTCTGTGACTTTGGGGAAACGTTTGCTCTTGTTTGTCCGCCAATTGGCTGAAAATCCGTGACATGAAAACGCTTCCTGTGGCGGCCAAAAACTGAGTTTGTGTAGTTTCCATAATTTTGGACAATGTCAAATTCGCGTCCACAGAGTGCCATCCAGTTGTTGTTTCGGGCTTAACTTTCAGCTGTCAGTATAGTGGATGGACTTCTAATTCTGTTTTTCCATCGCCATATTTTGGGTTAGTTTATTTTCATATCTTTACCGGCTTCCCACACAAAGTGTGGGCGCCCAAGTAAATATGGAAATCCTCAATCACAGCACAGAAATACGAGAGCTTCGCCCGACCTCCGTTGTTTACTCTGGGGCATTGTGGCTGCCAAAAAATTCTATTTTGGTTAGTCCTGCGGTTTCCCCTGTTGGCACATAAATATGCATGAGGGCGGGAAGCGGCACATTTATTTGCATAATGGATATTTAATTGATTTGGGTCTGCTTCAATGAGTTGACACGAACCATTTGTCGAACCAGAACTCATTAAAGATGTATGGGCACTGACCAACACATATTATAGATGTTATTATCAAATCAATGCTCATATTTTAATAATGCTAATATTAGTTGGTGCTTTTTAAACATCATTACCGACTGATTACATCATTTAAAAGGGTTTAACTTTAACTTGAGTTTTAAAGAAGGTTCAGATTGTGCAAATAAAATATATTTTATAAATAAAAATCTGAGACGGAAACTAGCAAGTTGCTCCTTTGGGAATGCTTTATGATAAATATGCTTTGCTCTCTTGTTGTTCCCAAAAATAAGTCTAATTTACCATAACTCCGGCTCAGTACTCAGTACTTAATTCGGATTACATTCTCTAAAAAGGGCAAAGGGGTCATAAAATCCGTTTATGCCCCTTTTATGCCAGCACAAGCTGCGAAATATCGCACAGCTGGACTCTGGACTTTGGACTCAGGGCTCAGGACTCTGTTCCTTGGCATTTTTGGCATTCACTTTTATTGTGCGACTGGTTCAAGGTCTTGGAGGGACTTGGATGCTGGAGGACGAAGGGTGGTGCAAAAACAGTTTTGTCTAAATGGTTGCAGTCAAAGGGAAATGTTTTGCGGAACTTTTGGGCCAAACTAAAGATGCATAAGAGAGTGGTAATCCCTGGAAATGGCGTCTAAATGCCCAAGCTCTCCCAGCGGCACTCTGAGTGCTCCTGCAAGTGTCTCCTACAAATGGGCTAGTATTTATATGTTTCATTCCCTTACTTCTATGGCAACTTTCAGCCGAGTTTTGTAAATTTTCCACTAAACCAGCCGGGTAATTTTCCAAGCCAGGGAACAGCTGCTCCCGGGCGCACTTTCCACCGCAGAACCCATCATTTAAATTGGAAAATTTCAAGTGCTCGGGCATCAATCAACAGCGGCCACTGGAAGTGTTAGTTTCGAATCTGTCCGGGGAAACTTTTATAATTAGCCTCGCGTGGATAAGTAAGGCCAGTTGGGAGGGCAAGAAAATCTACTTAATAACAAGAAGGCAGAGCCCTTGGACCGGAAACATCCTCTAATCAAGCAAATAAATTGGGCATCAACTCGAGCGGCGTATCACTTTCAATAAACTTGCCAGACTCGGCCGCAGAATGTTGCGACCTCCTGATGAACTTTCCCAGTGGCGATGGAGATGCACAGGACTTTAGTTGGAGGACCACAATTAGCTTTTCCCAGGCTAATCATGCCTTTGAAGTGGCTTTTTAAAGGCATTCAGCCATTAGGCATGCCGCCCAGTTGCCTCATGCATATTGAAATAAGTTGCCGGCTGCCTCGGTCTGTGTCCTGGCATATATGTAATTAGCAATGCAGTTCGATTGATTCGATGCTCGTCCTATATCCTTTCAGACAGCCGGAAACAGGAAGCTGCTCCAGCGAGAGATGCAATTAATTTAGAAAGCTTGCCATACAGTTTTGAAACTCAGTCAGGATATTGCACAGGCTCCCTCGAGTGTCAGTCGTAACTTTTTATATTTTACTGCAAACGGCTTTCATTAAAAATGCTACCACGAAGTGCAATATTTGTCATGAAAGTTGAGACACCCACATTTATGATGTTTGCTATTATTGAATAACTGCGAAAAATACTGCTTTCCTTTGAAAATATTGTGAATAAGCCGCAATGCCGGAAATTAAGCGTTGAGCCCAAATTATATCAAAATAAGTAAATAATAACTTGGCAAAGGTTTCGCAGCTTTGGCAGAACCCGCAGCTTGTCATAACAATTTTGCCGATACGAAACGAATCAGCCTGTGGCGTTGGAAATTTGCATTACATGCAATTTACAGACCCGAAATTGTTGGCTGGAAAACAACACAAGAGCAGCCACCAGCGAGCTCTTGCTGTGACTTCGCTGCATTATTATGAAACCAAGCATAATTTTGGGGTTAATGGCATAAGCAAATACTCACATGCGACAAAGTTCGAAGCCAGACCCTTAAAGCCACTAAGCAGATGCCATGCACTTGGTATTTTGTTTTTAATGCAACTATTTTGTTGTTAAATTTCCGTTAGCTATGTACCATTCAGCCAATGGCTTAATTCTATTTTTTGTTTGTCCTTGTCGGTCGAGAGGAGCTGACAGAGATTTATGGCATACTTGAAGGCGTCGTAGAGGAGCATCATCAATTTTAATAAAACCTTCTTTGTTTTCACATGCATGTGTGCATTTCAGTTCTCGAGGAAATGTGTCCCAAAGCGAGAAAGTTTTTTAGCAACAAATAGAGAAG
The DNA here is from genome assembly GCA_008042775.1 of Drosophila pectinifera. Lineage (NCBI taxonomy): Eukaryota > Metazoa > Arthropoda > Insecta > Diptera > Drosophilidae > Drosophila > Drosophila pectinifera. The sequence goes on from VNKC01000469.1 coordinate 19,414, forward strand.
CGAAGCATTTGTCAGAGCTGTTAAAAATATAGTGCTAGTTACAATTAAATGTTAAATACCCTTCAACACCATAAACTATAGAAAGCCTTTCGGTAAATGCAGCCCTTCTAAACAATTGAAAAATGTATAAAAATAGCCAAATGAAAATTGATTCCCTTCCAAAGGACTTCCCCCCAGTTGTGCCACAGTTGGATTCAATTTTGGCCAACAATGGCCGCCAATAATAACTCAGCAGCTTTTGTATTTGACGGCCATTATATACAACGACATGGGGGGAAAATGAAACAGAGGCAATGACAGCTCCGAAACAATTGCACAACTAATCAATGATGGTCATCAATGGCCGCCGAGGAAGAAAGTGCAATGTGGAAAGTGGAGGGCGAGCAGAGAAAAAACATTAGGAAAACAATTAAACTAATTGACGGCAATTTATACGCAACAAGGACACAGAAACAGAGTGAAAAATAAAGAGAAGCCAGGCGACTAAGAGAGAGAGAGAGAGAGGAACCTACATAAAAAACCAAAAGTTTTATAGGAGAAAATTGGAGCTGCAAAGTTTTTCACACAGACCGTCGAACAGAGAGTGTGCTGGAAAAATGGCGAGAGGAGGCCGCGGGATCCATTAACTCTGCCACTAATGAAACCGCATTGAAAGAGTTCCACCGCCGGCAACAACTAACTAATTGACATTGTCGGGTATGAAATGCGATTTAATTCAGAGCGCCGCCAAATTTGTGATTGCATCGCGCATACGACCCGTGTGACAGGCTTTACTTGCGATGAGTGGAATTTTGAATTTGGCTTCTAGACTCTGTCCCATACAAGCAGCTGCTCCACTTCCACTTCCATTTCCGGCTTGAATGGCGCCCACAAAGCCAAAGGCAAGTCAAAGAAGCTTTGACTTTGAGGTATTATTCGTTGGTTTCTACTCTTCCTTTGGAAACATTTTAGTCTTAGCTAAAAAAGTAAAAATAAATTATATGGAGACCAGAATGAAATAGTTTCTTATTTTCCGTATACCATGAACCAAGAATCTAGTGACCTTTTAAAGTATCTTAAAAATATTTGCTAAGACTTTTGTTAACTATTTTATTTGATCTCTGGACAGGATGCTCTCTGGTTTTCAAGCGTCTTGATGGAATATAATATTTGGATCGGTATTATAATTATTATTCAGCTTTATAAAGAGCTAAATATTATGCAAGACTCTTGAAAATCAGAGAGAATCGAATCTATACCAATAATTTATATAATTTTAGACTCATCATCATTGTTTCTATTAACTACATGATTGATTAATATTTGATGACATATTTCTGCTGTGCCGAGAGAAATCAATTGATACCATTGCCTGGGGAAATGGATCAGCATTCGCTTTTATTTTTTCACTTCCTCCCGGATTGGCAAACTCGTGATTAAATTGAGCTGTAAATTGTCTCAAGTTATTCCACCTAATAGAAAAAATAACTATGTTTTTTGCCACGCGCCATCTCCAAAGTAATTCAAGGACTAACTCCAAGCGCCGGCTTTGGTCCTGGGAATCCTTGGAACCCACTCCCATAACAGGCCATTACACTAGCAAAGCTGTTTGCCGTCCGCATTGCGGTGGCCTGAGCTGCTTGTGCAATTGCATTAGGGAATTCCCCGCACACACATATACCATGTCCACACAGTCCACATATATAAAATATTTATTACGTTTTTGTTTACCGTGCCGGCAGCGGGTGTGAAGTTTAATAAATTTTAAAGCTTGCCTTGGCCTGCTGAGCGGGATTTTCTCGTTGTCGAAATTTATGCGGTCCTAAAAGTTTAGAGCCAGAACAGCGCCCAAAAAAATGAAACAGGAGGAAGCGTATCGGATAAGATGCTATCATTGTGGCAACATCAAAGCCAAGTGTCTTATCCGAGCAACCCAAGGCATCCATGGCAATTGATCCACTTAGACTCCTTCGCCTGCTCCTGGTCCTGGCTCTGATCCTGCTCCTGCTGTTTGCTTTATAGCCCCCTTGACTGCCGACTGTCACACACGTCCATACATTTATTAGCATATTTCCAGCCACACCCCGTCCCCATAAGCCTAATGATGCTGAAATGTAAAACAACTGTGACCCACCGATCCCCCAAGACAGTCGGACCCATTTCCAACCCATTGCTCCCTGCTCCCAGCTCCCAGCTTCCAGCTCCCAGCTCCTGTCATCCGCTCCTCCAGCTTATGTGGAGCGGCGGGAGATTGTCATTGGCAATTGTGATGTGGCATACTGATTTCGTTATTCTGCGAACTCACTCCGCGTGACGTACGCGCTTTTTATTTCCCAGACGTGCACGGAAATCGAAAACTGCAAAATAATCAGGGTCCAGAACTATCACTCAAAATGAGAAAATTCCCGCGATACGGCCAAGTCCACTTTAGTCTTTCCCATGAGCAGCAGTTCTTAAAGGAAAGGGTAGCTTCAGATTTATTCCTCTATAAAATCCAGTCTTATTTGAGATTTTTTTTTGCTTTACAAAATAATAAAATTACCTGATTGCTCTTATACGAGAGTGATTTTTGTATATTATTTCCATGCTCAATAACTCCCAATTGCTGTTCGAATTGGATAGGAGCTTGGAAACATTCCAGATTGATTGCTTGCCATTGTTTTTGCACCTCGTGGCGGAATGCATGGGTCCTGGGCGTCCTTCCGCAGCTTCCCTGCTGTCAGAACTCGCGGAGTCAGGCGAAGGATTTAACTTAACTGAAGAATGCAGCTGAGTGCCAAAAGTTTCCACTCCAACTTTCCTCGGACAGCAAAGTGCCGAGTTGCGATGCTGAGCCGGAAAACTTTCAAAAAGGAAAAACAGCGATATGCTGCCCTGACTCTGACGTTGAATACTTGGCATGGTGCTTACGAAAATATTTCCTCAAGCCAATAAATATCGAGACAAAAGGGCAGTGCTAATATTTAAATTAGAGTCCGAAAACTACAGAGTTAATTAAGAATCAACCTTAAGTCCAATGTATAGGTGGGGATTATCCTTTTCAATTTTATGGACCGATATTCAATCATAAATACGCATTCACCATTTGACTTATGATTGATTTTGGCACCCTGCCTGTGATGAAAGCCAAAATAAATACGTATTTGTGCACCTCCTGGGCCAAATTGAATTACACGAAATAGGCTTATGTATGTCTGCAGATATAGAAAGGAAAATTCAATTTTCTGGCAATTGCCAGAGAATGGTGCTGCCAAAAATGGCCAAGAAAATGAGCGAGTAAGGTAGACTTAATATACTTACGAGTACAATGTCATAAACCTTTTTTGTAACTTTTGTACAGCTGAAAGACCAGATGGTCTTCTGCTCATTCTGCGGTGTGAATAATTGCGTGATGGAAAGTTCTTGGCTTTCATCCATTCTCCTTTTAGTTGAAACGTTAATTAACAAAATGAACGTCTTATCATGACTGCAGCGGGGAGGTCATAAATTAGAAAAACTCCAGAATGTCCACCTGCCCAGGCAATTTATTCGTCACCCCTTTTTTCTGTTAAACTTTTAGCCCATTTTAGTGTAAAGCGCTCTGTTCGCAGGCATGAATGCACTCAGAGTAAAACTCAAACAGAATGCAGCTGAGTGAACCAACCTGGAGTGAAAGGTAAATGCGTGAATAGCTGACTGATTAAACAAGGACCTAAAACACTCAACAAATTGGCCAAGTGCACTCGAAATCCGTTCGTTAAATTGTCGCAGCTCTGTGAGCAAGTCCAAGTGCTTATCTATAGCAAAATTCAAGGGGTAAGTTTTTAAACAAAAAAAATCTAAATTGTGAGAATTGGTTGCCAATTTTTTTGAAGACTTTATCGCACTCTGCCTAAAGCACTCATACGCAGCGTAGGCCCATAACGGGGGCATCTACTTGGACTACTAAAATTTTGGCAAATACTTGACGCTGTTATTAGCAAGGGCTGCAGTAAGTTCTCCAGAATAATCTTGGCACTCACTTTGCAGGGACCAACATTTTCATAAAATGTCACCAGATTTTCCAAGCCATGAAAGATAAATAAGATCCCAATTAGCTCACATCCAACACATATAGACATTTAACTCTGGCTTTAATGAGGGAAGCCACTGAAAGTTCGCCAGGCAATTAATGGCGTTTGCCAAACTTGTTTGGTTACCTCAGCTTGCCCGTGGGCTAAAATTCATGGAAATGGCGCCTGGCGTTCATACTCATCTCTCTCTATAGAGGAGAGTCTCTACATATTTTCTCCAGGCAAGCGCAGGCATAAGTTAAAAACTTTGCAGCAACAGTTCCCTGCCAGGCCATTCATTAGCATGCAAATTTGCGAATTTATCAGCTGCGGTCCTGGCTCCTGCACTCAGAAAAAACTAATGATCTAAAAATTTGACCCCACTTCGAGTCATCAGGAAAATTATTACATTATTTAATAATATTATTGTTGATCTACATAAATATATTTTTTTTTGATATATAAAAAAATATTATAAACATTTTTAAATAAGAAAGTTATTTTGATCATGTTCAATTTAAGGTTTATTCTGTTGCAAGTGTAGTTGGACCCCCAGCCATGGTGTAGGTCTTTGGCCATGGGCTTGGCCCTGGACCTGTGAGCACATCTTTACCGCACCCTGGGCACTTTTCGGAGTGGGAACCGCAGCCCGTTTGCTGGAAGCTCCCCTAACTGCATTAGATCGCATGACAAAGTTTGTCGCACAAATTTTATACAGATAGATATCGAGCTTGCGGAACCTCCAGACGTATGTTAACGACATACTGCCATGTTTGTTGGTGCAACAGATGCTCCAGGATCTAAATATTTATCCTCAGGACCTCACAAATATGCATGGGTGCTCTCTAGTTCAATAGGTTCCAAGGGCTTAACTGGATTGACCTTTTCAATAGGAGGTACAAATTAAATAAACAGATTAACTTATAATGCTTTTTAATATTTAAAAAAATAATCTTCTAAGAAGACAGTTTATCCCTTGAACTAGAAACTACATTTCGCAGAGTGCAAGCCATATTTTAACATATAGGGTTTACTTTAATAAGCAACATTGATTTAAGTTGGCCAAAAAAATTAGGGCATAAAAATATAAATTTTAACGACCCAAGAATGCGTAAGTTTATGGTCTTCTCGAGAGAATAGTTTGGCCAATAATTACATATAAGCCAAATGTCGTACATATTCCGATTCGCCGTTAAAATCTGAATTATTATTAAAAATTAATTTTGTCAATTTTCTAAAATTGATGTGCAGATTAAGTAACCAAATAAAAAATAACACGGAACGAATTAAAATCGAGGCTGTTTTGACTTAGCAATGCTTATTTTTCTCTCTAATTTGTCCTAAAAATAAGGGTCTCTGATTAGATTTGGTTTTTAATTTTTAATGGTCATCGGTTAGCAGCAGCTTTTAATAAAGCTCATAATCCAATTTATTTATCGAAGATATTTTTAAAGCATACTTCTGACGCTTGCCATTTATTTCTATTGCAAAAGCGCGGCGTCTTCTAGGCTGAAGCGATGAGCATCAATAGAATGGGAAAAACCATCATCATATCCACAAATTTTGCTGAAAGTAGGTAAAGTAAAGGTTTTTAGTTTACTTAAAAGATAAAATTAATTGAAATAATATCACAATTGATAGACCCACATCTGATACTCGTTTTTCAGCCACAATTTATGATCTGCGACTTGAGCTCTTCTTGAGAGCATATCATGGCCAAAAATGGAATGACAGCCAAATGTCATTTATATTCCGAATCGCCGTTAAAATCTTAATTATTTAAATTTTAAATATTTAAAAAAAATGAGATAAAAATTTTGGCCAATTTTTCAAAAAATGATAAGGGGTTACATCATTAAAATTGTCAAAAATTGGCAAAAAATTTATTTTTTCTGATCTCTAAACTGAATATGCAGATTAATTACCCTAATAAAAACTAACACAGAACTGCTTTCCGAATTGAATTTGAATCTGTTTTGACTTTGTTATGAATATTTTTAACCTTGAGTTGTCCCAAAAATGAGGACATAAAAAACCGATTTAAATAGCCAAAAATACATATCTTCTGAACAGCATATTTTGGCCAAAAATGGAATGACAGATATAATGCCATATATATTCCGATCCGCTGTTTTTAAGGCTGTTTGGGCCAAGTTATGGTTATTCTTAAGTTTGATTTGTTCAAAAATTAGGATATAAAAATGCCAGTTTAAGGACCTAAATATCCGCATACTTGAGGTCTTCTGGAGAGCATAATTTGGCCAAAAATGGAATGACAGCCAAATGTCATTTATATTCCGAATCGCCGTTAAAATCTTAATTATTTAAATATGAAATATTTA
>VNKC01000473.1:0-137910 GCA_008042775.1 Drosophila pectinifera
AATTTAAGTTCACGAACCAGAGCTGTGCGGCTAATTGCTAATGTAGCATTTGGCCGGATGCTCGTGCAAGCTAACTTAAGTCCACGAGCTAGAGCCGTGGACGATATTTAGCAAGCTAAGTACGGCCAAGATGCTGATGCACTATTTTGGCCGGATACTCGTGCACAGTCGGCAAACACAGCATATTTGCGTGGCCGCTGTGAGTCGCCTTTGTTAGCATTAAGTTCTCTTGATCAATTAAAATTCATTTGTCAATCAGTTTAATTTTGGATACAATAAAGAGCACATCGCTCATAAGAACGAATAAATCCGGCCGTCGCCGATAAAGTCTTCTTTTATTCCGTAAACTCCGGCCATCGTCGTGAACCTACCTAATATACCTAATTACCTATAACTTCGGCTACTACCGATACATGAAATAAGATCGCAGCGCGAGACTTATTTCAATATACAAAAACAATCAAAAAGATAATTTACATACACTTTGTTGCTATGCTTTATATGGCGACTTGACAGTGGTTACAGGATTTCGAAAATAAGGACCTGGACCCCTAGAAGCCAAAAATCGAAAACAATCAGTAACCAAAGAAAGTCGTGATATAAAACTGGTTCTACTGACCATCGAAAAGGCAGACATTACTACAATCGGAATATAGTGCTTTTTTAGCGCTACTTAAAAATGCGAGATGCAGCCAGAGATAAGAACGGAAGACGTTACGCTTATATTCTTTGGTTTATTATTTGTTTTCATATATATCTTGTGTTATTTGTATAGAACAGGATAAACTGTGACCTATAAATCAGCATCTATAACTATATTTCCGCCTCTCATAGATTCCAGAGACTACAATCTATGATTTACCCTGGCGCTAACATCTTTGAAATTACGCACTTAGGATTCTGCTTAAATTGAACCATTTTAAATTTAACAATGACAAGATGCTATAAATTTAAAAAGGTGGCAACGTTCTCTATGGCGCCATCTAGCGCTTCTTGACACACAAAATTAAAATACAAACAATTTCTAGACTATCTGCAAAATAAAGGATCCCCTTCAAAATTAGTTAAAATTCGCCAAATATGAATATACGTAATCAATAAAGGTATATTTAATGATTTTTATATATTCTTACCCCAAAATTTTCAAAATCTCCCTCTGTAGCAGGCAGCAAGTAGTTGCGAAGCCATTTGGTTGGCCGCACAAAGACTGGCGGCTGCGAAACTCCACCCGCTTGCTTTAAAATACATTTAATCGCTCTCATCGGAGGAAATCTCCTGAGCCGGCGGCTCTTCTCTCCCTTTGCTTCCTTCCGCATCGTTTTCCTCCTCCTCGCTATCGGAATTCTCCATGGGATTTGCCTTTAGGCGTGCTATCAGCTCCTTGGCGGGGTTAAAAATGCCATTTGTCTGCTGCGAGCAGATGATGCAGCGCTGTGACTTTTTGTACTGGGCCAAGGCGCACTTCTCACAGAAATAGTGCTTGCACCTGTAAGCAAATTGGGAGAAATATCTATAAATAAGCTTATTTACATATACCAGTTTTACAACTCACTTGGTCACCACGGGATTGACGAAACTTTGTCGACAGATGTGGCACTTGAAAGGCAGTGATTCCTCGTCCGAGTGAATCTCATACTTGCCGTCGTCTCCATCCGAATCGCCGTCACCCCGTCGCTCATTCTCGTGATCCATCTCGAGCTGCCAGCCAGCCTTGTAATCGCTGCGATCGTGCAGAAACTTGCAGCTGTCGCCGAAGCCACAGTACCCCGTTTCCTTGTAATCCTTACAAATATCCGGCTGATAGTCCCACCGTACTGTGGCCCGGAGGTGAGCAGGAGCCCTAATCGGACCGCTTCGCACCATACCGGAACTGGCATTTCCCGCTGCCGTGTCCTGCTTCTTGTAGTACTGCGCGTAGTTGTTGATTCCGCGGTAAATCTTGTCGTCCGCCTTGCCCTCCAGATCCTCGTTGATTTTCAGGGCGCGCGCATGGATAGCCTGGGCATCACGATCTAGTTCTGTGTCCATTTCGTTGATGGACGTGGCGCCCTGATCCTGCGGGCCACTGGGTAGCGCCTCGCGCTTGGACTTGTAGGCCACTCCCAGTTTGTCGTCCTCAGCGGCGGATGACGATGAATCCCCGTCGGGTGCTCCCGCCTGACGCTTCGCTTTGCTCAATGTCTTGGTGCTCTGGAAGTTGGGATTGGTGCGTTTTCTTCGATTGTCCGCCCGCAACATTGCGGTGGCTTTGCCTTGGGCCTCCTCATCACTGCTCTTTGCTGAAAATGTCCAGAATTAAATTTTTTTAACTTTTGGCGGTAAGCTCCCATGTTCACCTGAGTCATTACTGCTGCTGCTTTCCTTCTTTCGGCGCATGGCGGCTCCTTTGTTAATATTCCGCTTCTTGAAGCCGAAAGCCGAAGTACTGGCTGCTTCTTCCGACATAATGCGGCTTTTAATAAGGTGTACTCTTTGGTAATTTGCTTCAAAACATGAAAGCGTCGCAATTTCGGAAATATTTTCGCGGTGCTTCTTCTATTCAGTATGACCGGCGTGGAAGCGATAACGATAAATACTGCAGTGATCCAAAAATATACTATACTAGTACATTTTAAAAAATACCATAAATATACCATTAAAAATATTAGAACTATTTTTTTAAGTGTGAAAGTAATTATTAATATACAAAACAATTTAGGTTCCGGCGCTAACAGTAGTTATTTTGAATTTATATAAAAGTATTTTTATTTATTATTATCCATGACGGTTTTATGTGACATTTTTAAGGACACAGCAAATGGATATTTAAGCCACTTGCGCATCTTAAATTTGCTCAAACTCATAATAGAAAATTAGTAAATTCAATTCTAAACACGTAGGTACTTTAGTTTACTCGATTTAGTTGCTCACTTACGAATTAAATTAAATTCATAAATTACCATCGTCCCGTTTCGACGGTACATTAGGATATTTTATACAGCTTATTGATTTAAGATACCAAAAATTTAAAATTTGGTATTTAATACGTTTTATTTTATTTTGGCGCTCTGCAGATGGTCACACTGTTTATTATCGCTTATTTTTAGAAACACACGTAAATATTTAGTTTTTTTGCCTAAATAAACTCTAAAAATTCCCTTTTCATCGCAGAACATGACGCTTGAGCTGGTGTCCACTGCCAAATGCTTCGAGGGCGAGCAGCGCGTGTATCGCCATCGTTCCAGCACCTTGGACTGCGAAATGACCTTTGGTGTCTTTCTGCCGCCGGCGGCCCTCGAGGAGCAGCGGCCGTGCCCGGTACTGTTCTTCCTCAGTGGTCTGACCTGCACCCACGAGAACTTCATTCAGAAGAGCGGCTTCCAGCAGCACGCCGCCCGGCACAACCTGATCGTCGTGAATCCAGACACCTCGCCGCGTGGCGTGAACATCGCTGGTCAGGATGATGCCTATGATTTTGGCAGCGGAGCGGGGTTCTATGTGGATGCCAAGGAAGAGCCGTGGGCCAAGCACTACAAGATGTACAGCTATGTGACCCAGGAGCTGGTAGATGTTGTAAACGCCAATTTGCCCGTAGTTCCGGGTCGACGCGGGATCTTTGGCCATAGCATGGGCGGCCATGGAGCGCTTATTTGTGCCTTGAAGAATCCCGGCCTGTACCAATCAGTCTCGGCCTTTGCCCCGATAGCGAATCCTACTGAGTGCCCGTGGGGACAGAAGGCCCTTGCCGGATACCTTGGATCGAATCCAGCTGATTGGGCCCAGTGGGACGCTACTCTGCTGGTGTCGAACTACGAGAGCACGCCGCAGGAGCTCTTCATCGACCAGGGAGCGTCGGACAACTTTCTCGCTGCGAAGCAACTGCTGCCGGAAAATCTTCTAACCGCTGCGGACGGCAACGAACACATCCAGACCATCTACAAGCAGCGCGCGGGCTACGACCACAGCTACTTCTATATAGCCACCTTCATTGCCGAGCACATCTCCTACCACGCCAAACTGCTGACCGCCGCTTGAGACCTTTAGGAAGTTAGTGCCTCTATTGCTTGTACTTTTCCAACGCTTTGTACTCTTGCTAAGCATTCGTATTCGGAAATAAATCGAAAGTACACTCGGCGCGTAGTTTGTCGAAATCGACGGAAATGTATATGGCAAAAATGGGTCAATAATGTCCGCTTAAGCAGTTTCAGACTCGCAATACCAAATGTTCTGTTAAAAAATTTTAAAGTAAAGTAAAACCATAAATTTTTGTTAATTATTTACCCCCTTTTTTCATTTATCCAAAATTTGGGGAATAGGAATACTTTCTGTTAGATATATAGTTCCAGTTAAGCCAGTTTTAGAGGGACTCATGAGAATATATAACTTTGATCTGCATTATAAATTTCAACTTGAGGAGTCCATTTGTTTGATGGAATTAAATTGGTCCCTTGAAAACTATTATAAAATTATAAAATTTATGAAGGACTACCTTCTGGCACCGGTAGAAAACAAAATAAATAATAATAGCAATTTAAATTAAATGTAAAGCATAGCATTACATTATTATTGTCAGTAAAGTCTGCTCTCTATCCTAGTTTACGTTATCAACCAGAGGGTGCAGATAACCGAGGCACTTACCCCACTAATTTATATATTTAGTTGCCTAATTCTTCCTTATTTTAATAATATATTCTGTATGAATTTGTATGTTAATTTTATTAAATTTGTAGTGGAGGCAGCGTACTTGCACAGCACTGTGTCCTTAGACCGGAGTGAGTTTTTGGGGGTGAAAGCTTTTCCCGTAGTAAAAGCTCTCCGGCTACTGGTCCACACGGCATGCTGGGAACTTTCCGCATCCTCGTCGACTGTCCTGGCATCCTGCGCTCGCTTCATTCATCAGTAGAACAAACGCCGTCAGATGGGACAGATGTGTTAGAGGCACGAAGGGAACCCAACGGAGGCTCCAACGCGACATCCTCGAATCGTTTGGCGCCATATTTACTGGGACCAATCGGAGTCGCTTGCCTCTTATTTACGTGACTGTGTGTGCGTGCGATTTAGTCCTGTTTGTTTGTGTAATTTCGCGCGCTTTTGTGTCGTCCTCCATCCGGACAGCTAAGCCCAACGGGTCGGAAAACCGGGACCCCCAAAAAAAGGATTTGAAAGGCGTAAGATTTGCGGCCAACTGCTGGACGACTGCCAGAGGATTGAAATCTTAATTAGCCATTTAATGGCAGTTGGCAGACAACAAAGGCCCATGGTAAGCCCTCAGCCATATGGCCAATATAAATCAATTAAAGAGCTCTGTCGGCTCTTGGCTAAATGTCAGCCATTCTCCAGGTGTGTTATGAACCTCTTTTTTTGCTTATTTTACGAGCAGAGGAACGAGATGTTTTATGGCCGCCATTTTACTGCATGCTGGCATTTTAACACTTTCATCAGCACTCCATTTTTCACAGTTCAGAATCAAGTTCACGCTCCGTATCGCCTTGCAACCCAATCACCATCCATCAACTTGGGTCAATTCCCGGACTTTAAACTTTAAACCTATTTAAAATATTTAAGCCTTGTTTTCACAGGACATCATTTGCATATTATGATTAAGCCATTGAATTTTACGGTTTTTATTATCAAAGGGGGACTTGGAAAGTGCTTTGGGTGTCTTCTTGGAAGTGTTGCTCTCATTATAAATGGTCTTTTATTACTCTTTCGAAATATTCCTCATTCTTACTTAAGGCATTTTTCTGAAAGAAAAACTTTTTCTTTTTGGTTTCTCATTACCGAAGCTTTATTTGAATTTGGGCAACCGATAAAAGAGGGGGTACAGAACCCACCATGAACTCTCACAGAAGAGGTTGTAAAATGTTTTTTATTTCTTCACAGTTTACAACAGAAATTACAGAAAATGCGACGTAAAATTGTCGTGAAATTATTTAGATAGTTTAAGCTATTGTTTTTGAAATGATCTTCGAATAAGACACTAAGATATCAATTTTAAAATAAATTGTCTTTACTCCGACGTCTTGACTCCGAAATAATCTTTCCCAGCTTAATAAAAACCAAATGCTCTAGCTGGTCGGCCCTTGTGCAAATAGCATTAAAGAACGATATTTTATATAAGCGAAGTCCATAAAAAATATAAACTTAAGCAAAGTGCAGCTTAAAATGTGGTCATAAAATAGCGCCTCCTCCTTTCTAGTTAAATCTTTTATTAGCGTCTTCCTTCGGACAAGCCGCTTTCGTTTTAAGTGAGAACACGTTTTGCCATATTAAATTCAGCAAAAGTTCAGCCATATTTCCATTTATATATGGCTTCTCTGTGCTTACGGCTCTAGAAGCACTTTTATTTTCCATTTCTTTATGGAAAGCCCCTGAAAAACCCGCCTAAGACATTGAAAGCGTCGGTTTTCTATCGTTCAACCTCCTTGCAATTCGAAGCAAGTAAAGCTGAGACTTATGACTTAAGCCGTTTTGATGTGCTTTCCTTGCCCACACATGCGGCATTAATAAAAGCATCTTGGTCGGAAAGTATTCCCCAGTCTAATTACAGGTGAGTCCGTTCGACAAACTTTCCTAATCCACTGCGGATCAACAAATCGAGTACTGGAAGTGGCCAAGAGCGAAAGGTAAATAAATAAATAAAGCTTAAGGTGGGGAAACAGATTTGCCACCTGGAGAAATTCCAATAAAGCAAACAGAAAATCAATAAAATCCAATATAAGAAAAGTGTGAGGCGAAGAACGTTGTCATCATCGCTTTCTTGGCATATATTTGCGAAACTAATTTAAGTTCACAGGAACACAGTATATTCCCTCGAAGAGTAATTTCCGTTTATTTGTCAAACTTGGGCGCAATAATGGGGAACTTTCTTCAGATGAAACCTTTGAAGTTGGAATTAAATTCATCGAGGACCAAGAAACCTCTTAAGAGAGGATACGCAGAAGTATATTGAATTCAGTTAACCAATTTATTTATGTGCGCGCACCAAGGGTATTCTGTGGCTGAGTTGAAAGCTGCAGCACTAAAAACAAAATCCATTTAAAAACAAAGCATCCATTAGCACATCAATTAACTTGTTGTACATATAGTACCTGAAACCGAACTCACGCACACAATACGTGCTGTGCTGGGGTGGACCCTACACATATATTTTATTTTTATTATACAATATACAGAATATATTGCCCCGAACTTTTACGATTATGGTAATTTTTACTGCCTACATAGAGAGCATATATACATAAAAAATGTAATGTTCCTAATAAAGATAGTACATCAAATTAAAGTATAATTAAGAGTTCGTATATAACTAAAACGCACAAGATAATAATCGAGTACTATACAGAAATCTGTAAAGGTTAGAAAACACATAAAAGGGTGTCTTAAAGTATGCTAAAAATATATATTCCATATAATAAATTACCCTGAGTATGGTGGCTCACACATTTCATAGCATACTTTTAGACACCTTTAAAATTGGTTAAAAAAAAAAAAACAAATGATATCTAGGCCAACCGCGAATGATTCTATTGTTTGAATATTATTTTCTCGGACAAAGAGCCAACTTAAATGTCGTAATAGAAGCTAAAAGAAAACAATATAACTTTTTTTCTCCATACAATCTTCAAATATTTAAAGACCCAAAACTTAACTAAACTTTCTTATTTATTTTGGCATAGTTTTTTTAAAAGGCAAAGAATGTCCACTCCTAGTAAGCACACACTCGCCGCAAATATGTGGGTGTGAGTACTTTAAAAGTTCTGGGAATTGGGAGGATGGAATCGGTTTTCCATTCGCAGCGGATGGGGGTGGCGTGAGTGTCTCTGACCTGACTGACAATTAGGCCAATCATGAGGAATCACTTGGCCTGACAAGCGCCCGCGCCACGTGCATACACACACACATGCACACCTACATACAAATTGATGTATTGTTTTTTGGGTGCCAAGTGCCCCATCAGGAGCCATCAGGGAGCTCCTCTGACAATGCCGAGCGAGAAGAAGGTTCCATGGACGACAGGCGCTCGGTGCAGGCCACGCAAATTCAACGGAGAATGTGCGCCATCCAAATAATTTAGACAATGGCACTCGTGCGCACACGCCATGCCCAGGAAACAGGATGTGGCGTACACACACACGCTCAAACCGTCACAACATATAACATACAAATACACCCAATGACACACAGAGACAGATACAAAGGCTGACAAAGCGTGTAGAAACAGAGGCGACAATTTTAGTGCTATTTTCGGTCATTACTTGGCTTTAGAGAAGGCCAGAACTGGGATCGGAACCTATAGGGACATGGCATGGTCGCCGAAGTAGCACCACTCTGTTCCTCTCTGCTTGTATCTCCATCCTCCTGCCCATCCTGCCACTTTTGTTCCTCGCTCTGCTGTCCTTTCTCACACTCTCGTGTGTATCTGCTGTCCAACATATGTTGTCACTTAGGTTGTGGGCTCCTTGCTCTAGCTTCTGTTGACAAACAGCTGGAGCTACACTCGCGAAAAAATCCAGTCAATCACTGGTAAAAACATGCACACATGGCATCTGCATTTCTGCACTAAAAAAATCGAATCTAATTATGAATATTACCAATATTATTATTTATTTTGTGAAAGAGGCTGAATTACCATAAAAATTAAATGCTTTCTTTTATACTTATACATAGATAATTATTAGACACACTCAGGTGATTTGTGTGGCTTATAATAAACGGATTTATTTTTTTCTATTCTAAAATAACATCCTTTTCTTGTAGTGTAATACAACATGGAGAAATAGAAAGATAAACAGCGGAGCGGAAAAAGTTCTATTATTTGTTTGCCACCTTTCTTGAAAGCTGGTGGCGAATCTTTTGTTGGCGCGTAGGAGGAGGAATTGGACTTTCAAGGTGTAATTGAGTTTGCTCGCAGAACGTGCACGAAATTTTCAAAACCGATCCACTGAAAACTTTTGCTCATAACCGAATTTGGCGCGCCCCAAAAGAATATGCAAAGAGATGAGTATTTTAATTGGAATAACTTCACGTTTATAACATATTGTTGTGCGTGGGTGTTGATAAATTGCATTAGACCAGGGAAATTGCCCAACAGAAAAGTTAGGCAGACAAAAGTTAAACTCGATTGGCAGGAATCTAATGGTTCGCTCCTAAGTGAATGATGCGATATGGTACTCAGATTAGCCAACGCAGGAGGACTCCAACTTCTGGCCCAAACTTTCCTAGCCATTTAGCCAGACAACCAGAACTTGCCCTGATTGATGACGTTTTATGGGAGAAGTTGGCTGGTAAAGTGGCAGTGTATCCGAGGGTAAATCAATTTACATTTTATGAAATTAATAGAGGAGAACTTTTATCTCATTTAATTATCTGTTGAAACTAAATGTAATTGCATGACAAATAGTGAAGTGAGGGTGTTATTACTCATCTGTGTTTAAGTGGCTATAACTAAACCCATGATAATTATTTTAGTCTCTGTGGCAAGGGAAGCCGATTTGATTAATTGACTGTGCTATTTTCTTATTCCCTCGAAAATTTATTTGGCAGTTTATATGCTAATTAATTCACTCAAAAACTTATCGCTGATTACAAATTCCACTATTTAATCTCCTTGAACTATCAGATAGCCCTTTTTTAGTCGCACTTAATCTCAACAGCTTTCGTTAAGTTTTAATTAACTTAGCTAGACACTTTGCATCCGCAGCAAAGCAAAACCAAATTGCGCTAATCTCAGATTTTCGCTGGAAATTCAACGTTGGCAAATTGTTCTGTGCTCATTTGCCATGGCTAATAGAGCTCATTTGGCCCAATCCGCCTTGTTGGCCCGGTCCCCAAGGCCCTAAATGAAGCAGAATAACTAGAGAAATGCATCAGGCATAACCGCATAACCTCCACCTTTAACCCCTTGCCATCCGGGAGCAGGCAGCGCAATTTCCAAATTGCTTTCTCTGAGCTGCAAAACAATGTATGTGCGAAAATGTGTGTAAATTGGCCTGGCCCCCTATACCACAGCTTCTCCCTTATACACGCCCATTCACCTTCGGCTGCTAAAGCCCCTTACACTAATTACACAAATTGAACACAATTTATTGTTGCCATGGGAGTAAAACTCGATGGCAGCTCCGGCTGCTCCTGCTGTTGCTGGAGGTGACATGCTCCAAGTGGCAGCAATTTGGTTAATATTAAATAAGTACATGCATATTAATTATATGCATAATTACACGACCAGAGACGGGGAGCTCTTCTGTTTGGGCGTGGGCTGTAATTAAAACAAGCTGACATGGCGTATACGTAACGTGACTAGCAGCTAAGCTAGCGTGTTCTCGGAAATGCACCTTATTGATGAAAAGGAGATTTATTATTTAAAAAGTATATAAATAATTAAATGGTAAAGAAAAAGTTCTCTTTAAGCCAGATCATTTTTGTATATATTACGTATACGCAACTTTCAATAGTACCCATCAGACAATTATGAACGATATATATATTTGCATTAATATTTATATTTCATTTATGTATTTTAATGGGTAATTAATTTTAAGCCCGTATGGATTACACGTTTAAGTGGTCCTTTCAGGAACCCAGAACACGTTCTACGACTTATTTCCGCATCCCGTTGCTGTGGGCATGCGTTTCCTGTGTGTGTGTTTTTGCGACTTCTGATTTCTGCTTCATACTCAAGTTGATTATGCTTCTGACAGAGTCATTAACAATTTGCTGGTCTGGATTTACTCTGATTTTATTTGCATTTTTTCCTTCTTCCCTCTCAGTTATTTTCCCGAAAGCGGAGGCAACAACAGGAGCTTTAGCCAACCAAAAGCCGATCACCAGACCCTTCGGCTTGGAGTGTTTTATGGGCCCGGAGTGACAGCCACTGCCCTAACAACCAACTATAGCAGCAGCAGCAACATCAACATCAGCTTAGGGGCAGCAGGAAGTATCAACACGAGCCGGGGAAACAAAGCAATCTATAAAGATGGCCGGCGGGGGCAGAACAGCCGGCAAATACGGTTACTCGGACAACAATTACTACAGTAGTGAGTAGATAAAGATACTAATGCACACTGATGAAAAAATCTAGAATCTAGAATCACTTATAGCAGGTTTAACCTACGGGTACACATAATTTAACCCTTTTTGGTTTAGAAATTGATAGAATAAAAAAACTGTTTCTATAAGACCTAATTATTTACTTTCAATTTAAGATCACCCGGAATTAAATAAAAAGTCATATTATTATTACCTATATCATTCTCAAAATATTATTATATTTTAATTTCTAAAACCATTAACATGACCTAAGAAGCTATCAATTTTTAATACAAATATATTAATAGAATAGACTTGTATTATTTTAAAGTTCCTAAATAGATTTTGGGTACTTTCTTTCCTTTGCTCTACCTATATCATCAGATGGTTAGCTGAGTCTCTTAACCCGAAAGTTGTGGGTTGAGAAAATGTATATTGAGTATAGACCCTTGTTGTTCAAGTCAATCAGCGATATAGCTTAGGGGGAAAATTTGGGTACCAGGAATCTCAACGTCGAGAATATGTATGTGTGCTTCTCTCCCTCTTTCACCCCTATGCCTGCAATTTACGAGCAAAGCAGCCTTTAAATTTGGTTATGTAGCGAACAAGAGCCTAATGTTCGACCTCTGATTTTCAACAATCACAACGTCGAGCACACTTGACTATCTGTTTCTATTGAAAACGTGTTATTGATATATGTTTATAAATAAATTAGTACAAAGGCATAGACTCTAAATGGTGAAAAATTATATTTATTGAGATTATTACTGGTTCATGAATACATAACAAGCCTCATTGTTATTTCATGCCTAACCACTGTACATCCGTCCATATTTTTTTGGTTTTGGGTGGTTCTGTGGTGGGTGGCTGTTTGGGTGGGCCATTGTCCGCACTGTCGCCCATTTGGCGGGCTTATGTTGGCCCTCCTGTAGGTTGGCGTCGTCCTGCCGCCCTTGCCTAGGGTGAGATGGGGGAAGCTGGCTGCTGGATGCTGGCTGCTGACTGCTGGATGTTTGGCATGTTGATGAAGTCCTGCCGCATGCCTCACCGTAATCAGTGTTGAAAAGCGTGTTTTTATTCGTGTCTTGATTATGTATATGTGTATTCCGCTCGTTCCTGCTCCGCCTGTCTGGTTTTTTATTACATTTATTGCGTTGCGTTTCTTGTGCTCATGGCATTTGCCTTGAGTAAGTGTGCACGTGTGTTCCTACATTATTTGTTTATGCGTATGTCAGCTGGGGATTTGTGTGCGATTCCTGGCCCTTCAGTACTCGGCATATCATTCACTTGGGAAAACATTATTACTCAGTTGCTCGAAGTAATAACGTTTGGCTTGATTTTCACTCCCGTGAATGATCTCAGGTAAAGGACTGGCTGAAGAGCAGCCAAGGGAAGGACTTCTTGCTGTGTTTGCATAAAGTTTTTGTTTCCCTCTGTCCCAAAATGTCTGTTAAGTGAGTTCGAACGTCCCTGTCAAGCCCACCCGCAGGCTAGACTTCCTCCCATTTTCTTCATAAGTGTTCGAGTAGGCTTTTGTACTTTTGAATGTATAAGTTTATTACTTATACAATGGAAACAAATTGTGCTTTATATATTTATTGGTCATCAAGCGAAAGTCAAGCTAAGCTACTTATAAAAGTGCGAACACCTAAAACAAAAAAATAGCGTTAGTAGGCACAATCTAGATAATTGAATTATTAGAATCTACTTACTTTTACTGGGTTTTCCCATGGCAGTAACAAAATTTCTGGCAAGGCGACATTGTCAACCAGAATCAATTTGACTAACATTCCTCTTACTGAGACTTTTGACTTGACAGATTATTTAGTAGATTTCTTTAGTTTATTTTTGTTACAGTTTAGCATCATCAGTTGTTCCACTAATTTGTATATTCCTCTCTGGATACTTACCTCTGTACTAACGTAGAAACTTATTTAAATTGCTTATTTGAGCCATTTGGGGAACTCCTTGCTGCCCGGATAGATAAGCCATGTCCAGACGGTTCCGGTAAGCAAAAGTAACCAAAACGCTATAAAAGTTGGCAGAAGTCCAGCTAGTGCCATATACTTCGTCTTGAGCCCCGAATACCCGGATATGATAGCATTGGGTGGCGTGCTCACTGGCAGATGGAAGGCCAAGCTGCAGGCCAAAGCAGCCGGAAACGTCAAGGTCAGGGGGTGCACTTTGATGGCCAAGGCCTAAACAATTACATGGGAAATATCATTACTATATATCAAATTCATAACCTTACCATCTCGAAAAAGATCGGAATCAGGATGTTGCAAATGGCCACGTTGGAAGCAAAGGCCGTGCAGAAAAGAGCGATTAAGATGCACATGGCCACCACCAGGACATAGTGCATTTTGGAGGCGAAAGAGAGCGAGTCTCCAAGCATTTTGGCCATTCCGCTTACCCGGCTGCCCTCGGCCAAGGCAAACCCTCCACCTGGCAAGGAAAGTGTTGCACATCAGTTCAGTAGAATGGATAAAGTAGCTGATAGGTGGCTCTTTTGGCCGGAAAATACAGAAAACAGTCTCTTACCCAGTAGGAAGCACAAACCAAACGGCGTGTACTTGTGCGAATAGACCCAGGAGAGGCAAGCATCCAAGGTCTGGCCGGGAAAGGGAGCCTTGCCGCAACAGTACTTGAAGAAGGTGTACTGGGTGGGCAGGGCGAAGAGCAGAAGGACTATAAAGAACACTGGCGGCCCGCTCCTAATTCTCCTGCAAGTAAATAATTGAGAATAATAACTGACACTCAAATAGCTGATAAAGCCTTACTTTGCATTCAGGAAGTCCGCCCAGCCCGGAACGAAGCCCGGCTTGCGCGTGAAGAGGAGGACAATCATTAGTAAAAAGAGTA
The DNA here is from genome assembly GCA_008042775.1 of Drosophila pectinifera. NCBI lineage: Eukaryota > Metazoa > Arthropoda > Insecta > Diptera > Drosophilidae > Drosophila > Drosophila pectinifera. The sequence continues at coordinate 13,870 of VNKC01000473.1, forward strand.
CAGCCACCTGAATCTCATGGCAGCTCATGGGTCCAAGCTCGCGCTTGCGTTCCTTGATCACAGTCTTAACGACATCCTTGCCTTCTGAGCCCTTCTTCACCTCCTGGCCCGTCTTGCTATTCGGCCGGAACAGACCCATGTGGGTGATTTGCAGGGATAAATAGGTGCACAAGATGAGCACGATGACTACGAAGGGCATGGAGTATGCCATGAAGATGGGGAAGTCGAGTGTCTCAACGGAGTTCGGAAATCTCCTACAGGGGATACTGTGAATTAGCAGCAACGATCGGCAAAAGCAGTCCATTCTTACGTGTCGTACAGGCCCTTGTAGGTAAGGTTTGTGCCGGTTCCTATTAGGGTCCCACAGCCGCCAATGGACGAGGCATACGCCACGCCAAAATAAAAGGCCATTGAGATGTTCGAGGGGTGTGGAGGACTGCCAACGAATGGGATTATTATATTATCAGAGGGCTACTGTCTGACTCACGGGGATACTTACTCGCCCTCCTCCATCGGCTCTTCCTCCTGAGTCTTGTAAATGGAAAATATTTTTTGCTAAGTGTGAAAAGAAATTGTTTTAAAGATAACAATAGGTTCCATTGTAAATATTAATGGTTCAATCTCTGAGGTAAATCTGATAAAATGTTCTTTGTCTTACCGCTTCCATTTCGTTGAGCACTGCCTTGACTATGGGACACATCATAGCCGTGGCCGCCGAGTTCGAGATCCACAATGATATGAAGCACGTTACCATGACCAAGCCAAAGTGCAGACTGAGGACGGGATCTTAGGTCTTAGCCGTTGACCGATTATAAGGCTAAGACTTACCGCCTTGGACTGCATCCCACAATCAGAATAGTCGTCAGTGCGATTCGCTGATGAAGATTGCTGTATTCGATGGCCAGGGCGATCAGCAAGCCGCCAAGGAACATAACCACAGTGTCACTGAAGAAAAACTGGCAAACAGTATCCGAGGGCTTTACAGATTCAACAAAAAATAATTTAAGTAGATTCAAATTGTGTAAATAGGCGTAGGCGGTAAAAGAAGGAAAGCCTGATTCTTTGTAAATAATGTTGTGAATCGTTCTTCCATCTCTACTTCTCCACTTTCATTCAATTATCCTTGCTAACGGTAAATATATATACATACCAAAATTCCAAACAATGGCAGAAAAACGATCGGGAAAATACCCGTTATATATAGTGGTATGGCCTCCGTGATCCAGAAGAGCGCCATATTGATCACCAGGTACATGCATATGTAGGGCTGCAAGGGAGGTGGTGATACACCCCAAGTCTAGAGCGCAAGGAATATTAGTTCTTACCGGCTTTTTCACAACGTAACCATAGACCAGCAACGGCAATAACAAAAGAGGTATGAGAACGGTCGCCTTACCCCTCCAATGGAAGCGGCAACAGCGCTTCATCGCCTCTCCAGATTTAATCCGACCGCCATCGCTGCAAGTGGAAATCTAATAAATTAATTTTTTATCTTATGTTTTTTATCAAAAATCCTACTCAGCCATTTTGCCTGCCTCCAATGTGTGATTTGGAAAAACTGTTGATGATCAAACCTAATAAGTCAATATACTCACAGCTCACTTTTCAATATGAGAAAGTTATATTTAAAGTTCCCCGACGAAACTGATGTTAAACTGGCGTTGTTCTTGCTTTAGAATACTCATTCGGAATTACTCTTCAGTTTTTCTAGTGGGTGGACAGATATGGACAGATAATGCCATAAACCTAATAATTTGCATATCTATACGTAAATTATTATTTGCGGTTTCGTCAGAAAGCGAACTACAGCGGAACTATTTTGATTAGCAAACAATTCATATTACAATTCCCAGGTAAAGTTTTCACCCAAAATTAATAATTAATCCGCGACCACCAATTAAATATTCGTTTCTATTCTTTTCTAAGCAATATAATTTTAATTGACTAATATAATATTCATACAATTACATTTCTTTACACTGCACTTTATTTAGAGCTCACATAAGAATTTCGACTCTTCCAGAACTGGTAGGACCAGTAACTAGAAATAAATATGGACTACAAACAATATTAGAATAAACTACGGGTTACATTTGCGCTTTTATGAGCCCATTTTGGGAATTCCGTGAGACCCTTGAAGACTAGCCTCCCATATGTGTTTGCATTCACGATGACTATAGTATATCCAATTATGCTGGGCACTATACCGGAAATGATCTAGAAAAAACATATCACATAAATCGAGTTTATGGATTATCCTGAAAAACTCCACTTACCAAATATTTCGTCTTAATATTTGCATATTGGCAAGCAATTGCATTCGGCGGTGTGCTCACGGGCAGGAAGTAAGCCATACTAATGGCCACGCAACAGGGTAGAGTGAGGGTTAGAGGATGGATTTTCAGGACAAGAGACTGTGGAAAGAAACGGAAACTTTAGTTTTGCGGAGTCAAAGAAATTTGAATTTTAGAAAACGCTTATAGCTTTATATCTTACCATCTCACATAAGATCGGAATTAAAATGTTTGCAACGACCACGTTCGAGTTGAACATCGATAAGAACATGGATATGAAAACCGTGATCATCTGTACTGCAAACGGTGGGAATTCTGAAAAAGCTTTGAATAAATTGGCTATCATTTTATCCAGCCCACACCTGTGGCTAGCTTCTGCCAAGGCGAATCCTGCACCTGAAACAAAAGATCAATATCAGACCGTTCTGGGGACGATGAGAGTGCCTAAAACATACCCAAAAGCAAGCAGAGACCCCACGATATATTCTCGTGCACGAATCGCCATGAAAGCAGGGAATCCAGTTGCTGACCCGAAAAAGGTTCTGTAGATAGGGTGCTAAAAAACTGCTGACTTGCTTGAGGAATTAAGGCTCTTACCTTTGCCACAGCAGTACTTAAAGAAGACATATTGAGTGGGAAGAGCAAACAACACCAGAAGAATAAAAATTACTGCTGCGGAGCCTCCCACTGGCCTTATATAAAATACAAGTAATTATTCATTTATTCATGTGGGGTGTGGGGGAATACCCTAGACAACAACAACGAGCAAACGACGATAAAAAGATGGATTAAAACGACGAGTTATCTATAATATAGACGACGAGAATGAAGCCAAATCGACGAGCGCACGAACAGAACAGACAACGAGACGAAAGCGGAACGACGAGTCGAAAGCAGAATGAGACGAGAGCGGAACGAAGACGACGAGACGAGAACAAGCCAGAATTAGTTGAGATTGAGCTTTCAACGACGATGGTTTTATTTTTTATTGTTACACTACACAGAGAGACCCTGGTGAAAAATATGTACCTAAAATGAGATAATATATACTCATAAAAAAATCAAAAATGGATGTTTTACTTCGAGCACACATTTTGTACGTTTTCAAGAGGTTTTATACACAAGGGAAGAACAGTACTTAAGAACAAATCTTTCGCAAATATAGAATTGTTTCTACTCAGACTCGAACTCGGGACCGTAGATTCATAGTCCAGCACACTGTCTCTCTCATCTCTCCACGGAGGCAAATCAAAGACGGGCGTTGAAAATTTTAATATTATAAGCCGTTCGACAGTGACCGAGTTCTAACAATATCTTGTCTCGCTCATACTCGCCTTAGTCGAAAAAATGAAGAGTTAATGTTATAGTTTTAAGGACAACAAATCCGTATTTAAAATGAGAAGAAAAAGAGAAATCGTAATATATAAAACAACCCCACATTCATTCAGGACACGACTCACTTTGCGTTGACTAGCGAGTCCCAACCGGCAAAGAACCCGGGTCTGCGGGTAATGAGAAGAATGATCATCAACGCGAATAAGAGAGCTATCTGGATCTCGTGACAGGACATGGGGCCCAGGTCAATATGACGTTGGCGTATGATCGTCTCCACCAATTTCCGGTTCACATTGGCTTCCTTGACGGCCCGTCCCGTTTTGCTGTTGGGTCGAAACAGACCCATATGGGTGATGAGAAAGCTAAAGTAGACGCACACGGCATTTAGGATGCACACAAAGGGAAACGAGTATAGCATGAAGTTGGTAAATGTTATCTCCTGGTCGGCGTCGGGAAAGCGTCTGTGGAAAATCATTAGATGAAGTGTTATAATTAAATGTTGTATATAAATGTTGTATTTAACTAATTCTCTTACTGATTGTAAATGCCCATAAAAACCAAGTTAGTGCCAGTGCCAATCAGAGTGCCGACGCCACCAATTGCTGAGCAATAGGCCACGCCAATGTAGAAGACCATCGCTACCGTGGTTAGGTGCGGAGGTCTGCAGAGTATGAATGGCAGCTTATCACGTTAACAGCGTAAAAATTCCTTCTACTTACTCGTCCTCCCCCATTGGTTCCTCTTCTTGAGTCTTATATACCGGAAATATATTATTCTGCAAAATAATTTTAAGGGGTTGGGTACAAAGATTCGAGATAGACGAACTTACGGTATCCATTTCATTGAGTACGGCCTTGACTATTGGACACATTATTGCTGTTCCAGCAGAGTTTGAGATCCACAGGCCTGCTAGAACGGTTACCATCAAAACTCCAGCCAACAAGCTAAAATACACCATGATTATAGAAAAAATGGAGTCTATAGGAAATGTATACTCAACCGTATCTACGAGTATTGTTCATGTAATATAATATATATTACAATCCTTAAGAGTATAGAATTGAAAACGAAGCCTTTAATTCTTTAAAAGAGCGATATATAAACCTGGTTCCCAGAATACCTTTGAATAATCTAGGGTAGAACTTACCGCCTAGGACCTCCACCGATAAGTCGTATAACTCTCAGAGCGATGCGACTGTGGAGGTTACAGTACTCGATGGCCAGGGCCACAATGAGACCGCCCAGGAACATGACAACTGTGTCGGAGAAGTACTTGCCGCAAACCACTTCTGCGCGCTGTAAATATCTGTATTTTATTACAATCAATTAAAATATAGACACAAATAAAATCTCTTACTCTTGGAAATTGTGGATCCTGCAATAAGATCGGCTCACACTTACCAAAAGGCCGAGCATTGGCAACATTACAAGCGGTATCAATGAGGTAACGTAGATGGGGAGGGCCTCGGTGATCCAATACAGAGACATGGTGGCGATCAGGTATAAGCACTTGAACTCCTACTCGGCATACGATTATTCATATTACATATTACCCATGTGATGGATATGTGCAGGGGTGCCACAGAAGTCGAAAGAGCTCGTACACTAGGCTCTTATAAGAGCTGTTGGTGCTTCTTTGCATTGCAGGCAAAGCGTAGAAAAGAGATCGAGAAAGAGATAGGGCACACACATACATACATGCGAGAAAGACATTTCCGAAAAGCAAGAGGTTTCAAGAGAGAGTAAAATGCTCTCGCATTTAAACTGAGCGGTTCGTTTTGTTTCCTTTTTTAATCGGATCCGCAAGCAACCGGTCCCTTAGGAACTTTTATTGAAACGGGCAGGAAGGGGTCCTGCGAGCTCTGGAAATTGGTGTACAAAATCAAGTATACAATGAACCTGGGACTACAGCTACAGCTCTTTCTGTGGCAACCCTGACGCCCAGTACTTACATCTTTGTTGTCCAAGAATCCCATGACAAGGATCGGAGACGTTAGCAAAGGTATGATAACGGTCAGCTTCCCCCGCCAGTGGAAGCGACAACAACGATGAGGTGCAAACCTTCTCGGTCTAGGGCAAGGCGAGAAGAATGAGTATTGCGTATCTGAAGCGTACTTCCCAGAGCTTCGATACCAACGGTGGGGGTTCTGCCATTTTGTTTCCACTGGTTGATCCTGTTAGTGTTCCCTTAGTGTTAATGTTGAGTCCTAGGGAAAAAACTTACTCTTTTTGAGTAAAGGCGCAGTAAGCACTATGTTATTCAGGAAAAAATCCCAGCAATCACCCACACTTCCCAGGAAGCTAAATTTAAATCTGATGTCGGTCTTTTATGTCGTTTAATTGATAATTTCCTGCCGTCAGCCCACAACCATGAGAGGTCAAATTGAAATTTATGAAACTGCACACAGAGAAACTCAACAATACTTTATCCATATTTTATTATTACTTCCCCGAGCTTATTCTTCTATCCTAGCTCTGAAGAGGCATTTATTTAACACATTAAAAAGGTACCATCACACAGAGAGCATTTACATTTGTTGGCCAATCTAGCAGCCTTTTTGCTTTGTGTAACAATAAATAAGCGGCAGAATGTGAGGAGTCCTGCTCCAATCTGGCCTAAATGAAATTCCTCAATGTTGGCCAAATCCTTGTGGCCACAAAGCATTTCGAAAGATGTCAGAAGCAGGACAAAGCACACTCACGCACACTTATATCAGCGGATATTACATAACAATGGATGAGTGTGGGACCATTCTTTCTTCCTTGGCTTCCTTTTCGGGTTCTGTGTATTCACATAATCTGTCAAATGACTTTATTGACTGTATATTCGGTCGGGAAGAAAACAATAAATGAAATTTAATACATATCTGCGAGCGGGACATGTGTCCTTGGCTGGCATCCCGAAAATGGTTGGGCTCATCCACTCGTGAACCTTAATAATTTACGCTCAGTTTAGTTCTGTCTATGCCCATGGGCCTCGGCAGCTTCCATTTCGAATTTCAATTTGTGACAGAGGCGTTCGTATCTTGCATTCGTTTTGCATATTTCACGCTTTCATAATTTACGTTTTGACAGCCTGAACTTTGTCGGGCATCCTGGATAGGCATCCCCATAAATTATTATTTCATACGCCGCCTTTCCGACCAACCATTTTATATCCTCTCTGCCATTCGCCCACAAGAACGGCAAAGTTTTATTGCGCCTTTGATGTTTCAAGCAATTTGTGATCTTCAAGGAAAATATACGATTTATATTATATAAAAAAATTGTCCAAGAAGCTCAAGCTTCAAAACTTTGGCCGCACTTGAATATCATTGGAAACTTTCCCACAAATACTCTACTATGCTAATGTTAACCCATTCAAAGGTCTATTATCTCTTATCTACTTTGACTTTTCTAACACACATTTCTGATTCAAAGTCATTTAACTGCGTTTATTCCAACGTTTATTACAACGTAGTCGTATAAGATATATATATATTCATGATGTAAAATCAAATGCCAAGATCTAGACAAGTTCTTCTGTCTGCAGGTCCTAGTATCTCAGTTTAGAGCTATGCGATAAAAACTTTTCTCTTCATATACCTACTACAGCAATTATCGAAAAATTAATACAAAAATATTGTAGACTTGGTTGTTTAAAAAATATATATGAATAGGAAGATACATAAAGACACATAAATTCTACTTTATTATTATGTACCCATATAACTTAAGGCAGAAATCACTTTAAATGTGTATAAAAGTATGCTACATAAAATTTGAGGCTGTTAGCTTTTATTCAAGTTAGATTATTTATTTGTATTATTATTTATTGTTATTGGCTGTCAGTTATTTATGTTAGCAATCTATTTCACGTTTGAATTTCTATATTTTTGGATAGATTCTATTTTGTGAAGTTGACAAGCCTGTCATGTCGTTCATGCAAATTTCTGGTTATAACTTCCATTTTTTTATTTGAAGGCATGGAAATTACTCTACCATATTTTATTTTCCGAAATTTTATTTATTTATTGCTTTCCCGGGTTAGGTAATTTTCTTTAATCATTTTTTTAATAGAAATGTAAACCACACTAATAGATTTAGACTCCCTGCTCAAAAAAGTGAATATGCTACATGACCCCTTAGCTATGGGTCTAGGAAATTAAATTTTTATAAGATGATTTGCTCTCCGTTTCCTGCATCCGGTTGAGTTTAATGGCCCGCACAGCAGGTGGAAAGCAATCGAAATGATTGCCTATTTATCTGGGCCTAGTGACCATGAACCATGAGGAACACTCAACGCCTCGATGCCGGCAATCAAACACATTAAGCGCACTAACACACTCAAGCTAAACATTATATATCACATGTACATATGTATATGTGATGTAGAAAGGCAGATTTATGGCGAAACATCTCTTGGGGCCATGGGCCATTTGGCTTTGAGCCTTGTAATATGAACCTTCTAATTAACAAATCTGCGGCGGCGTCGCTTTGGCTGCTGCCTGTAAACAAGATTTTAATTCGTTTGATGTGTGTCGGGCGCTGAAAGCTGAGGGAATGCTCCATCGATTATGTGTTAAATTACGCATACAGCAAACATCTGGCCTAAATGGGGCCGAACAATGAGAGCCTATTTGCCAGAAGTCGGGAGAGTGGAAACTGCTTTGGTTACGCCAAATTGAATTTCAGCCGACCACGATTTGTATAAATGTTTTAAATTAGTGTGAAGCTTATTCGCATATAAGTACAGTTCATGTTATATACCCCCAAACATAAAGCACTGCAATAAATTACCCTTTATGTGACTACATACCTAATAAAAATACAATACTATACAATTGTTTTGAAATATTCTTAGGTAATGTCGCTAAGACGTAAAGAAATTGGCCAATTATATCTTAATTTTTTAGAATTGGGGGGTACATAATTCATTGCAATTACAAAATTATGTTTCTGCTATTTTAAGCATCGGTTTCTGCCCTAATTTCTCGGACAAATAGCCCTCTCGAGCGTCAATATGAGACTTAACATAAGCAGGAACTCCGGCTTCCGCGCTCCCCTGCTTACAAAATTATTGCGTATGCTTTATTTATTTTAAAGATTAATTATTTATTTATTTATTTCACCTATCATCCCTAGACTTATTGACAAAATGCTGACCCCATAAATTATTTAAATGTAAACCCTTTAGTTCCATTTCCCTACCATGTACTTTTATGTGTGCATGCTATGGCCTTTCAGTATACTTTTCATTTCCATGATAATTGCATTAATAATCCAAAAGTATGCGTAAGGAGATCATAAAATATTTAAACAGCTGGTGCTGTAAAAATGCGAATTGCAAATCCAATTTTCATTTTATTTTTGTTTATTGCGTCTTTTATGTCTTTTTCTCACCCGCTGCGTGGGATGTCATCCAGATTGCTTCTGGCATATGGCCATCGTTTATTTTTACAACGATGCATTTGTCATGGTCCAGCTTCATTTCGGTTTCTGGTTTTTTTTTTTTCATTCGTTTGTATTGTTTGAATATGCATGGAGCCCTAAAAAGAAACCGAAATGTTGATTGGCAAGTAGCAACAAACAACAGCAGGGCATGCAACCCACTCACATTTCCTACCTGGCAAGAATAATTGCCTGTAATTTGTCAAGACGGCCTCTAAAGCTTCTCTCTGCCTGTTTTTCTGTCGCTTCTTTGCAGGTCACTCGTACAAGAGCATCAACGACGAGATTATACTGGTCAGCATCATAATGGGGATTACCATACTGGTGTTGATAACCATCGCCCTGTGTTACATTGCGTATGAGAAATGCCAGAAGAAGCGGGAATATTACATCAACGCCTAAGGGGTTTCCGGATCCGCTCTTTTATTCCGTTATTCCGCGTTTCGTTTCCTTTCTGGAGCGGTGGCACTGCAAGGCTAAATGTCAACACGGTCTGCGACAATGTTGACGTTGACGATTTAGTTTGCCAACAAAAATAGCCCGGAGTGGCTGCATCCGCCCGTACACCCACATACACATCCGACACAAAGGCACGTACACAAATCGGAAGGCAGCGGAATTTGTGCTGTTTAAACGATTCTACATTTCTCCATTTCTCCATTTCTCTGCTGACTCTCCCGCAGCTGCAGTTTCTCAAGTGACAGCGGAAGCATGGCTTTACCGCTGGGCCACTGAGCACAGTGGGCGCCTCGCGCCACTTGACATTTGACCAGCCAATTAGGCGTTGGCCATTTTGTACTTTTTGGTACTCGTTACCGCAAATAGTCTGCACAAAAATATGTCTTTAAAGGCACAGAGGCTGAGAGCTCCTTAAACCCTGAACTATCTGGCTAGCGATCTGGCTAGCAAAGGGGTTCTTGGGTCCTCCCTCTATAAATTCCTGATTTTATGCCACACCAGGGCAATTCAATTTAAAATGCAATTCAGTCGAGTTCCACCATGCAGCAACCTTTTGTTTGTCAAGCCAGCGAGGAGAAATAAAAAAAGGAAAATATACGCTCTACCGAAACCTCACGCCATGGAATAATGGCAACGAAAGAAATATAAGCGATTCTTTTGCAAGTGCGCTCTGTCGATATTGTAGCCTCCAAAACCCGCAAATATTGTGCATATGTACACAGGAAAAAACTTAAGATAACTTTAATGCTCAAGGTTGAACATAATCTACAAACGTTGATAACAATTTGTTTTTGTATGTAAAATATAATATATTTTCTTACATGCATTCTCTTCTTCGTTTCTTATTTTTTTTAACATTCAGTTTACAGTTCGAATTAAATAAACTTTCCATAACAATCGATATATAACCTCTGAGATATGTAGGTTATCTGAACGCTTTGATATTTATCCTTTACTTGATTCAGTTTAGCACAAATATATAACTCCCTAAAGGTTGTTAATACAGAATAATTCCACTACATTCAATTTGTGGTGAATTCGGAGATGGAAATTTCGCTTAATGTTGGTAGGCCATAATAATGTAATAATATCTATTTAATATATATTTTTTAAATCTTCTGTAAAATGTCTAGAGAAAGTTTAGGAAAAATCTATTTATATTTTTGTAATTGTTGTTTTTAACCGGCATTTTCAAGTGTACACACATATATGCCAATTTCAAATATTGACAGCGCGGGAGCATTTAACCATCGAATGGACAGGGACAGAGAGAGAGACGTACTCAGCCAGTGAGTGACTTTTCTTACATCCTTTCTCTTTTTGGTTTTTTGTTTTGTTGCCCCTTTTGTCCGTTAGCTCCCTCTCTTTTTTCGAAGTGAGTTCAAGAACATGGCTCGAGGCTGTAATAATAAAACAGTAACGGAAACTGGGTGCAGTGCACGCAGACAAAGCGTAAAGGAACAATAAAAGAAGCAATCGCACAGCGATTCCATGGCAGGAAAGCTATTCGGAGCCGCAGATAAAGGCCAGAAAGAGTTCGCATTAAATTAGACCAAAATGGACCACATTTAAGGGTCCTTTCGGCTCACAGCTCCTACTTCAACGAATATATTAAAGCTCTCTTTTTCGGCCGTGTGGCCCAAAATATCCATTCAATATATAAACGAATTTCGACTCACATCCCGAGCAACGAAAACAAACACACATCCGCCTTTGCGAATGTGTCGAGGACTCAATGTTAATCAGCTTAGACAACCTCCGTCATCGGATGCGAGGCTTTTTTGGTTTTTGTTTTTCCTTCTTTTTTTAGGCCCATCAAGAGGCCTAAGAGCAAACAAATAACTCGGTATTTGTGGGGTGTGGGGTTTATCCCCTGGAAATGCTTTTAAAAATTAAACAACTGATAAATGACAAAGTTCGTTGGACCAGAAATTATCGTTTGACAAATTGGCAGGCCCTGATGAGAACTCATCAATTGCCAGGCAACCACGTGGAGACCATTATATGCTCCGACCAAAAAGCCCTTATAAAAGCCAGACGAATTTCTTATGAGTAAATGGGTCTATTGACATGGAAAATAAACTCTTAGTGAATTTGTTTATGAGGATTTATGGTTGAGATAAAACACTGTCTGGAAATAGGGAGTTCAGTAAATAAAATTCATCATATTCGGGCTCGGATTGAGGCTCTTGATGTGGCTTGAGGTTATCATTAATTTCCAAATATATTTTTGGCAACTTTCATTTTCCCAAAAGCTTTAATACATAAAGTAATATTTTTTATGAAACGAAATAAATGGGTTGAGCTCTTCCTTTTCCTAGAAAACACTCTATAAAGGGTTTAGGCTTACCTTAATTAAAAGTTTTCAATTCCATGATTTTTAAATGGCAATGTTATGTTACATTAACACAAACTTTATCCATCCATGTGTAAGCATTAATTTATCCTTAAAAACCCTTAAAAAAATGCTAACAACTTTGACCACCAACCGAACAAAAGTTAACTTGACACTCAACCACCGAAACGAATTTTAATAGTGCATCGTCAACAATAGCCAAAGAAAACTTTTCTAATTATCAGTTAAGCAATAAAAATCCTAGCATAAAAGCGCAGAGCATCAAAAATAAATTTTACGACAACCACAAGAAAAAAAATATGGAGAACACGAGAGCACAAATTTTAGCACTTGTCCTGAGTTAAAAAAAATCCAGATAATTGGGGCGAGGGTTCGCCCCTCAAAATGCAAGATTATCTTTTGAGGGAAGCTCACTGAAGCTGCGTGCGAAAAGAATGACTCGAAGCTTTTGAAGCGGGACTCAGATCCACAGCCACATACACGTAGTGAACTTTACGTCCATTTTTATAGTTTTTTTTCTTCAGTACGGACACTAATTGCCACATGACTTGGCCAAAGATGAAGGAGAATGGCTCCGGGACAGGACAAAATTAATGAGATTACTTTATTGTCACTGAAAGGGAAGGGGACGTGTTGTGTATTGTATATGCATTTAATCAATTGCAAGCGTAGCATATAGATATCTATGTAACCCAGATAGATGTGACCACTTATACCTAGTAAACTATTGAATTTGCAGCTAGTTCGAAGGCAGTGCACTCTTTTTTGTCATGAAAAGAGGGACCAAACGTACAACAATGAAACAAAGAATTCAATGCGAAATGCGTGTACTTTATTTTAACTAAATAATATAATACTAATTATTAAATCTAACTAAGGGAGATCTATAAATGTTGATGGTAGTGTGACAAATTGTTAAAACTATACTCGATATATACTTTATGTACATCAATACAATAAAAGAGATGTTTATGCATGTTATTGACTTCGAACTGAGGTTTTGTTTCATAATGTCAAATATATAGAACAATTAATTAATGAATAAATAAAGAAATATATTCAAAAACTAAGGAGTTTTCTTTTAAAAGAGTATACTTTTCTAAAATATTTTTAGAGGGCTAGAAGCAATGGCCTCATAGTAGAACGATCGTCAAGTGAAATTCCTTGAAAACTAATTTTACCATATGGTATCTTCAGTTTAGGTAAGTAACTAAATGACATATATATATATATATATATAAATAAAGAAATCCAACAATCATTATACCGGGTGAAAGTCATAACGCTATAGGGCGACATGTAAAAGTGTAATATGGCCAATTAGCACAGCTAACAATATAATAATAATGGTTTTTAAAATAGGTATTTTATATTTATATAAGTTTCGGTCGCTTGCACACTTTTTATAATCTTATATAGTCCCCGATAACCGACCTTCAGCCAGTAATATGATAAATGGGTCTAATGACACAATCATGTGAGTTATGACAGGCACCCGATTTTCCCACTTCTTAAATCCTTTTAACTTTAATTTATTTTAAAAAGTTTACTGAGCTAGCACACCTAAATAATGAGTAATTTGTATTAAATAGTCAGCATTATAGACATTTTGACAAACAAGGTCAAGACACTCTAATTACATTAGAATCCAATTAGTAATAAATATAAAACATACAAAAAAATAAAATATTATTTTAAAATTTATAATTATTGTAATATATGGATGTTTCTCTTTGTATACAAAAATAAATATAAATAAATTGGAATAATTATAGGATTCCATATACCGAGAATAATTGAACAATAATAATTAATTCATAGTTCTTGAATATTGAAAATTTTTTCGCATTTATCTAAAAATAAATTGCAAAATCCCCTAAAAAGGCGAATGAGTTAGGCTTTTGGCTGAATCTCAGTTGAGGTATTTCCCATCACTCGGCCTGCGGTCACACTGCACTTGAGCGACCTGCAACAAAAACAACAACACGGAAGTCTGTAAATGTAAATAGACGGAACTTGTTGCAGAGACGGCTAAAAATACAACAAATTGAAGTTGCCGAGCAGCAGAAGCTAGGAGCCACAGGAGACCCAGCAGCTGGTCAACTAAATGCGCATCAAAATGAATTGCGAAGTGCACGAGCAGCAAAAACATCAGCCACAGCAGCAACAACAGCAACAGCAGCAGCAACAACAGCAGCAGCAAGGCAGCAACAAGTTGCCAGTGAGAAAGCAGGAGAGCTGCTCCGACGACGACGAAAGCATCAGCATTAGCCTCAACCGGACGGAGCGCCAGAATCTGGAGTTCGCTAAGAAGCTGGGCTACAGCGAGCAGTCCATCCACTCGGCCCTCACCCGCCTGGGATCGGAGGCCAAGCAGAATGAGCTGCTGGCGGAGCTGATCAAGCTGACGGCCGACGCCCCCCGTCCTACTAATCCGGGGACCAACAGCAATCCCATCAGCAACAGCAACGCTAACACCGTCGTCGGCTCGAATAGCACCGCCCTGCGACACATCGTCATCGATGGCAGCAACGTGGCCCTGTCTCACGGCAACAACCTGATCTTCTCCTGCCGCGGCATCCGCATCTGTGTGGACTGGTTCAGGCAAAGGGGACACCGCGACATCACCGCCTTCGTGCCGAACTGGCGAAAGGAGTTGGCTAACAACAACATCGCCGACCAGGAGCTGCTCTACGAGCTGGAGCACGAGCGAGTGCTGGTGTTCACGCCATCGCGACATCTGGACGGCAAGCGTGTGTCCTGCTACGATGATCGGTTCATCCTCAAGCTGGCGGTGGAGACGGACGGGATTGTGGTGTCCAACGACAACTACAGGGATCTGATCCTGGAGAGCAACGAGTTCCGGCGTGTGGTGCAGGAGCGTCTGTTGATGTACTCTTTTGTGAACGACATTTTCATGCCGCCCGACGATCCACTGGGTAGATCGGGTCCAAACCTGGACCTATTCCTCTACTCGCAGACCCAACAGAAAATGGTCGATGCGCAGCAGTTGTGTCCATATGGAAAGAAATGCACCTACGGGCAGAAGTGCAAGTTCCGGCATCACAATCAGGGTCCGCTTCTGCAGCGCCTGCCACTTCAGGCCTCCCACAGTGCGCCCTTGCACAGCAATGGAGGTCAGCAAATGCTTAGTCCGGGTGTCAACCACAACAACAACATAAAGATCAACTCCCTTATTAGTCGGGAGCCTCTGGGACGCACAAAATCGAATACCATCGAGCAGGTCTGTCAGGGCTTCTCTGGTCAAATGGAGCTGTCCGAGGGTTCAGTAGAATCTAGCCAGCCGAATCGCCACAAGAAGCTGCAGCGCCAACAGCCGCCGCCCGCCTATCGCCTCCTGGTGCCCACCTACAGTGCTCCTCTCCAGCAGCAACAGGGACAGCCGCAGAATCAACAGTCTAATAAATCCAGCTCCAACTATCACCATCAGTATCTGACGCGCACGCCCTCCGCCCCGGTCACAGATCAGGGACTGGTACTGCCACTGCCCGCTCGCAACTTCGTCCATCTTTCCGCCTCCGATTCGCGCATTAACGAGGAGCTCCATAGCTCACATCAACTGCCACGAGAGGAACAGCGTCGTCTGCTGCGATATCATCTGAGCAGCCTGTTTCCGCCGCACCAGGTGCACGCAGTCCTGCAGCTATATCCCGAGGAGACCGACGCAAAGACCATCTGCGCAGCTATACTTAATTTATTTCCGCATAATTAGGCTAGACTTAAAATTCATCAATATAATTAGATCTGTAATTACACGCGTGTGTTATTAATATTTAAAGTTTCCGCTGTGGGAAGAGGTCGTCCTCCATCGAAAAATCTACATCTCTAGGCCTACGATGTTTGTCGTATCGTAGGCCATCAGCCCGTCGACATTGTCGCGGGCGGTGCCACTGCGGCGCTCATGGATGATCCGATGGTTACGCAGCTTGTACGCCTGGGGGAAGCCCTTGCCGCAGATTTCGCAGCTGCAAGAGAACGATGGAAATAGTTTAAGAATTAAAAGGCAATGAATCTTTTCTAAATCGATCTAACGCCTTACTTACTAAATACATATTCTTCAGAACTTTCATTCAAAGATAGTTTCTGAGATAATAACTCTTTTAGGTAAATATAAACCGATATAATTATCGTATTAATATCGAAAATATCATAATTATCGTACCAAAAACTGGGTAAATAAATACTAATGATTTTCTTATATTTAATGGTTATTGACTAATTCTGATTAAATTGGTAATTATCAGAGCTTGTACATTGTACATTACGCTTGATTTTCTTTTTAATCGAGTCTGTGAGCACCCGGTCTTTGGCTAACTTTTAATGAAACACTCTTGTGAGCTCTGGTAAATACTATTCTAGCTAATAATAAATTACTAGCGGATTTCAAATACAAGGCGTAGTGAGAAATTGCTTAAAACTTACACATGTGGCTTTTCTCCTGTGTGAATCATCTTGTGGAACTTCAACGTGTTGGTATATGTAAATGTCTTGTGACACACATCGCACTCATAGGGACGCTCGTTGGTGTGAATCCTGTAAGAGAGGACCACATTAGAATCCAGTTAAGATAACAATTGGCTCAATCTGCTTACCTGTGGTGCTTGTTGCGGGTGGACAAATCAGCAAAGGCAGCCGGACAGTAGCTGCACTTGTACGGCCGATTTCCCGTATGTGTGTTCATGTGTCGCGCCAATTGTTGAGCCTGGGCAAAGCAGTGTCCACAGATCCTGAAAGAGAGCAAATATTATTAGTGCTTGAACATTTCACTATAAATAGTATAAGATCTCTATAGTTCCTTATTTATATAGAAATTTGCACTGAAGTATTTCTATAAAACAAAAATGAAAAACACTTACTCGCACTCATGAGGCTTCACGCCAGAGTGAACCTTGATGTGCTCGGTAAGTCGGCTCTGAGAGGGGTACATATTGCCGCAGACGTCGCAGATGTATTTGAACTCCTTCTTGTCGCCAACGAGAATCTTGTGGCCTCCTTTGGTCTTGACGCCGGCGTGTTTGCGCGCCAGCACCTCGCCGATAGAGACGCCCTCCTCGTTGATAACGATTTTCGTGGTGGGCACATCGTTGTTACCCCGTCTGATCTTCAGCGGATTGCCGCGGCCACCTTCCTTGGATGTTCCCGATGATGCTGCGGATTTTGCTGCAGATGCGGCTGCTTTGCGGGTGCTGGCACGTCGCTTGTTAGCCCCGCGATTATTGACGGAAGCTCTAACTGATTTTGTTGGTATGAACTCTTCTTCGTCAGCATCATCCTCTTGTGCACTCTCAGTTAATTGATCCTGATCGACCTGGTCCAGGTATTCAATGTCCGCTGAGAGTCCTGAAAGTGAGTGTTCTGCCATTTCCTGCTCAGTGATGATGTCGCCCTCGTAAGTCTCGTACACGTCGTACACCTCCTCTATGATACCGTCCTCTTCCACCTGTTCATTCTTAACATGCACAAGGCGATCCTTTTCGAGTTCCACGAGGATGCCCTCTTCAAGATCGTCAGCAAAGTCGTGGGCCTGGACCTCCGCCGATTCTTCAGGCTCCCCTTCGGCATATTGGCTCCCATCCAGGTCGTCCTCCTCTAATTCCTGCTCCTGCTCCACATCCTCGGTTTCCTGCTCCTGGTGGGACGATTGATTTGCCTTTTGCTTGGCAGGTGATCGCTGTTCAACCTCCACGGGGGCCACGAATTGACGTAAGTGGCCGTAGGACCGCTGACACGTCTGTCGGAACTTGAAAGCCATCTTGAGCACCTTAAAGCACTTCTCGCATATCTTGTCCGGATAGTGATCGAACTTCTTGATCTGTCGAGAGAATTATAGCAACTATAAATGCGTTTATAGGAAATGGGACACACTTACGGGCACTCCGCCACACTCGCGAATCATGTGGGTCATGTCCTTATCGGTATCATCGTTGAAAATGCTGGCCATGGGCTCCTTGGGCTGCTGCAGGCACACCCGGCACACAATCCACTTCTGCGTGGCCGCAGGTGCCACAGCCGCGGTCGCTTGTGCGACCGAGTCTCTCATTGTAGCGAATAGAGCGTGGATCCCGGAATTTCTTATATTTTCTTTAGCAAAACACGCTCGCTCGCTGGAAGAAGACGACGCCAAAAAATACAATGTAGTCAGGAGCCAAGCTGGTGGCGTTGCAACGCGAATGGCTGTTAGGCAGGGTGACCATGTCACCTGCGGATTCTGCATTGGAGATATTCTTTTCTTTTTTTAATACAGACCATGTCGAATAAATTTCAAGATCGTTAAATAAATATTAATTAAATTCTAATTAGGACTACCAGATTATTACTTGAATATATATTAATCATATTATTTTATAGAGTAAATTTGTTAAATATAAGAATATATTTTTTTTAACGATATATTTTGCCATTTTCACATGTGGCCAAATTTACCGATACGAACTCGGCGTGCACGCGATCCGCTGTGAATGGCGACGGACGCTTGCATTCAGCTGTTTTAATTTGTGAAACTTCCATAAACAAGACCAGATCTGCAGAATTAGCCATGAAAACAGAGTCCAATGAGAAGTGGATTGTGTGCCGCGTATGCCTGAACAATCCCAGCGATGGCGAGGAGATGCTCCACGAGATATTCAGCCAGACCGCCAGCACGCGTCTAGACCAAATGCTACACATCTGTGCTGGGGTACCAGTAAGTACGATTTAGTCACCAAGAGGACACTTTAGAAATTGAACTTCCGACAGGTCAGCCAGGATGACAATTTCCCCGATAAGATGTGCAGCAAGTGTATGCGCTGCCTGCGACTCTCCTACAAGTTCCGACTCACCTGCCAGCGGTCCCACCAACACGTCATGGACATGCTTGCCCGAGAAGCAAGAAACTCCAATGTTCGAGGCGGCGAGGCAGATAGTCAGAATCTCTCGGATGACTTCACCGCGGAGAACGTCTTCAAAGTCTGGGAAGAGGACACGAGCCAGCTGGATGGCGGCTTAAGGACGGAGGAGGCGCAACCAGAACAGGAACCCCAGGAGATAATCACATACGTCGTGGAGGGAGCCGAGGGTGAGGAAACCATCATATACGATGACAGCAGTGAGCCGGAGCACGCGGAGGTTGTCTTTGATGGCGTACAGGAAGCTGAAGCCTATGCAGAATACGAGGAATTTGAGGAATTGGTCCCCGTCGATAACACCTCCCCACTGCCATCCACGCCAGCAGATCTAGCACCGAGAACGCGCTCAACAAGCAGAGGAATCCATAGAGACCAATTGGTCGACAACGATATGACAGATTTTATACTCAGCTCCGATGAAAACGAAGTTGAAGAGAAACCAAAATCCAAAATGCCTGTGAGTCGGCAACGTCCTGGCAGGAAACCAGCCCAGACAAGCCGATCCACTGCGGATGGCGAATCCGTCGATAGAAAGCTGGGCAGAAAGCCAAGGGACAAACACAGCACTTACATCTGCGACGTGTGCGGGAATATATATCCCACCCAGGCCCGCCTCACCGAGCATATGAAGTTGCACTCTGGAGTGAAGCCTCATCAATGCGAGTAAGATAGGCCGTCAGAGTAAATTATTTCCTTTCTATTTAAAACGACTTCCTTTGCAGGATTTGCGGACGACGCTTTGTCCAGAATCAGCAGCTGGTGAGGCACATGAACACCCACACGGGGAACCGGCCGTACAAGTGCAACTACTGTCCAGCTGCGTTTGCCGATCGATCCACAAAAACGAAACATCATAGGTATGTTTAATCCGAACAGGAGGCGTAAGTAACGAGGAAATCAAATTCTTTTTTGTCATCTTCAGAATTCACACCAAGGAGCGCCCCTACGAGTGTGATGTTTGCTCCCGGACGTTCACCTACTCGGACAACTTGAAGTTTCATAAAATGATTCACACGGGGGAAAAGCCGCACGTGTAAGTTGTCACCGTATTGCTCTGTAGGCCTAGCTTTAACATCTTCACTCCTCTCTTTTAGCTGTGATCTATGTGGCAAGGGCTTTGTGAAGGCCTACAAAATGCGTTTACATCGGGTAACGCATGAGAAACGTGGTCAGTGGAAACCGACGTCAGACGTGGGTTTAAAGAACACTGATGTAGAGGGCGGTCGCGACGAAAAATCATCAGCCGTTGCGATGAATACGGAGGAAGAGTTCGTTAAGGAAGAGATAACAGAGTTCCTCAGTAGTTAGTTTGAGTTGAGGTCGTTTGTGGAAAAGCGATATGGTTTTCTTCATTTTATGACTAAAGAAGTAAATTTAGTTATTATAATCAAAGAAACAAAGTGAGCTTGCTTGCGTTATATTAATAATCCATTAAAAGCAATTATTTTAGCTGTAAAGTTCCCCTGGAACATAATAAAAGGAATATCGTTTTATGTGTATATATATCTATGTATTTAGTAACTCTTATCAATGATTTTCTTAGGGTTAAAATAATTAGTATGTAATATTAGCTAATTAAGGTCGAATATTTTTGAAATAGTTCTAAAAAACTTCCATATTAACCTCACAATATATTATATTCTTAACTTTTTGTTTTAAGGAAACACTTAATCATAAATGTTGCTTATTAGGAAACATTTTATTTTCCACAAATCTACACATATTAAAATTAAACAACTTTGAACAAATGGTGTACAACTTATTTTATTTGCTCTTCCAAATTGGTTTTAGCTTCTGGGCGGTCTTTCGGCTTGTGTGATTTTTCATGGGCATTTTTGTGATGCAGTTGGGAGAAGGTTCTCTGGCAGTGCTGGCAGCTAAAGGGTCTTTCGCCCGTATGCGTCTTTATATGAACTCGGAGCACATTGGAGTAGGCAAACGACTTGCTGCAGTGCTTGCACTTATACGGACGTTCGTTGGTGTGGATTCTGAAATGTATTTCCGATGAGATTAGGACATTTGTTTGTTATTTGTTATTTTATATATATTACCTATGGTGCTTGATACGGGTGGATGGATCGGCAAAGCAAGAGTCACAGTAATCACACTTGTAGGGACGGTTCCTCGTGTGCGTGTTCATGTGCCTAGCCAGCTGTGGCGTTTGACGGAAGCGTTTGTGGCAGATCCTATGGAAACAAAAGGTTAGTCTAAAGGTTAAGCAATCTATAATACCGACTTACTCGCACTCATGAGGTTTATCTTTGTTGTGGACCTTCATATGAGCGGCCAGCTTGACCCGATCCGTGCACATTTTATGGCAAACTTTACAGGAAAACATAGGAGCCTGGTCGACATCTTCGTCCGGCTCTAGTGCAGGACTCTTTAGCTCGACTGAGTCGTCCTTAAGGAGTGATGTAGGCGTCAAGGTCAGGGGTTCGATGCTGATTATTTCATCAGCACTACCAGCCGCATCCAAATCGCTTTCCAGCGCCATGTCGTAGGGCTCTAAGTACTCGTACTCCACTTCGCTATCACTGCAGCCAGCCTCCTTGCTCGGCAGATCCTTCGTTTCATTGTCCTGCTCCAGCCGTGGGACATTCTCTTCAATGTCGATGTCGATTCCCTGCGGTTGCAGAGCCTTCTCCGCATCTTGGCAAAGGGATCGTAGTTTAAGGGCCGCTCGGAGCAGCAGGGCGCAGCTCGTGCAGATAAGATTGGGTAAGCCGGCATTCTCATTCAACTAAAGATATATAATTAGGCTTTTTAGTAAGGCTTGAAGACCACAAAGTGATATGCCCACCTGAATTCCCGTGCAGCGTAGGATTTGCTCGCAGAAGTCCGTCTCCGTGGGCATTAGAGACTCGTCCTTGGGCTGCTGAAGACAGATGCGACACTGCAGCTCCTTGTGCGCCATCTCCGAATGCATCCTCCTGTTATCCGAGTACAGTCCTGTCCAAGTAGAGTAAACTCCAGCTCCTGGTACAAAATTAAAATTTGAGCGCATTCAGGGCGAATGGCAAGCGGCCCAACAAACGTATCCGGTGAATACCAAAACAGATAAGAAGAAGCAATAGAACACGATAAACATTGCCCCACTCCCCCCACTTTGAAGATGCCACAGATCAGATCATAACTAAATGCAGAGCCCAACTATTTGGAGCGGAACATAATAAATCGTTCGTGAATAGTGCTCTCTTCCAGCTGCAATCGAAGCCGGGTTGCAGCCCTTGATCAGCGGCCAGGAAGGCACAGTCAGCAGAAAGAGAAAAAGAGGAAAATGGAGCTGAGACTGAACATGCTGAACGTTTGCAGGACCTGCCTGCAGGATGGCGACGCCCATATGGTTTCCATTTATGATGGAGCCGAGGACAAGGAGAGGAGCGGCATTTTACTATGGGAGAAACTCGAGAGTTTCAGTGGAATCCAGGTGGAGCAAACTTTAGAACTTCTCTAAATAATACCTTAAAAACAGACATTTTTTTAACAGATAAATCGGAAAGAGCACCTGCCCACCAGGATTTGCCTCAAATGCAAGGCCTTTCTCATCCTCGCCCACAAATTCCGACAGATTTGCCAGCGCTCCAATGACTTTCTTAGTGTATATGTGGTTAAAGATGTAGTGGAGCAGCTGGAGGCTCCTCCAGTATCTCCCCCGCCACCTGTGGAAGCGGAACAGTTTGAGCAACTGGAGGTGGAGGTGCTCGATGAGGCCGTCTGGACAAACGATGAACGAATCGATGATGTACCAGCACCGCCGGAAAAGGAGAAGCCAGTGGTGTTGACTGTGGAAACAGTTCCAGCGCCCGCAATCCGTAACGTCAAGCTTCATGTCTGCGACATCTGTGGCAATGGATATCCAAGGAAGAGCACCCTGGACACACACATGCGAAGGCATAACAATGATCGTCCCTATGAATGCGAGTGGGTTAAGTCCCTGGTTTTAAGTTACACTAATAAAATCGCTGTTCCTCCTTAAAGGATATGCCACAAGAGTTTTCACGTCAACTACCAGTTGATGCGCCACATTCGGCAGCACACGGGAGCAAAGCCCTACACCTGTCAGTATTGCCAACGCTGCTTCGCGGAACGCACTTCTCTTGTGAAGCACGAAAGGTGTGACAATAATTTTATAAAGTCCTCTTTTTCCTTTCTGCAACGACTGTAACTCTTTATCCCCTTTACTCTTATCCATGTCCTCACAGAACTCATCGAAATGAGCGTCCTTATGGTTGTCAGACATGCGGCAAAACCTTCACTTACGCCAGCGTCTTGAAGGTGCACTATAAAACGCATACGGGCGAAAAACCTCACTCGTAAGAACGATTAATTTAAGCTTTACTTCGAGAAATATATAACAAACAACTTTTTTGTGTTCCCTACAGATGCAAACTCTGCGGCAAGACCTTTGCCCGCACTCACAATCTGGTGGCTCACATGCAGACCCAACAACATTTAAATGATCCCCGAGCTGCTGCCTATCTAAATACTATCAGAGCGGGGAGTACTGCAACAAATATACAAGAATAAATAAGGAATCTATGATAGGACATAAAGCTATATGCTATAATTTCTAGACTGTGCTTTAAGGGATTTACTTACATAATTATATATTCATTTAGCCAATGATTCTGATTACCAGATAAATACTTTGACGTTCGGTTTACTTTTTACAATTTCATCTTTTATTTAACTTATTTGCAAGCGGTACACAATCTTTTTTCCTTTTGTTTAATTTTTGCTTTACAAATTTTACAACTTCTAATGCGTTGTACAGGGAAAATGCCGAAAAATTGATTTAAAAGTGCTGACGCTGTCTTGGCTCTGTGATTGAGATAATTGTAGCGGGAAGAGTAGGAGTAGGTCGGTTGTATACGTTAACAAAATTAAATAACAAACTATGAACTTGGATCGTGATTGGGGCAACGATGGCCGCACTCTGGCCGATGGCCTTTGCACAGCAAAGAAGCATCTACTTGGCCGCCATGCGGATCTTGTCCTTCAGCAAATTGCGCAACTCGGTGACCATCAGTTCGTGTGAGTCCTTAAACGTAGCCGAGACATCCCCGATCAGTGTGGCCTCCACCTCCGGCTTCAGCGACATATCCGACATGAAGGAGCTAAAATCTCGAGGTAGCACCGGCGCCTTCCAAGTTCCTATGAATAGAAGATTCGGTTAAGATCGGAGATAAAAATCTGATAGAGCTACTTACGTATGGTCACATCACAGGCCTCCAACTTATGCTTGAGCTGGCGCATTAGCTCATGAACCATCTGGCTACGCTCCTTTTCGCTTATCGGCTGCGGGCCATTCTCTTTGTTGTCCGCTGTTCTCTTCTTGGTCTTGGTCTTCGAGCTGACCTGCAGCTTATCGTTCAGCACTGACAGCAGAAATGCGTACAGGGATAACATCTGCAGAAGTTATTATGTATTGTAATATGGAAATATTGTATCTTTATCAGTATAACTTACCTCTAGGCTGGCGGCCACCTTCTGCTGCTGCTCCCGCCGCTTCCATAGTCCGTCCATGCCGTTCAACTCGTTGCACTTGTTGCACTCTGCGATGGTCTTCAAACACAAATCCATTACGATAATAACGTTATCTCCCATCCGCTTACATTGCTCGGTGAGCTTTGCGGATCCGCTATGCAGGTCAAGAACCAACTGGGCCAGGTCATCAAAAAACCGTTCGTAGGAAAGATCAAGCAGCAAGTGCAAGCGCGTCGGCAGAAGGTTGACTAGAAAAGTTTGCGCCAGCGGCTTGT
Organism: Drosophila pectinifera; assembly: GCA_008042775.1. Classification (NCBI taxonomy): domain Eukaryota; kingdom Metazoa; phylum Arthropoda; class Insecta; order Diptera; family Drosophilidae; genus Drosophila; species Drosophila pectinifera. The sequence goes on from VNKC01000473.1 coordinate 38,411, forward strand.
AGTTCATCAAACGCAGGCGTTGGAACAATCCCGTCCAGGATTCCCGAAGTAACTCCAGGGTGGCGGTCTCCGTTCCCGCAGGAACATCTTTCGAACCAGTGCCGTGATACAGATCGACGAACGAAGCAAACAGGCGAAGCATTAGCGAACGCACCTGCAGCACCTCCACCTCCTGGTCGAAGGACTCTTTTCGTTCCTCCGCAGCATTCACTTGGTGCAACGGATCCCACCGAATGATGGCGTCCAAATCCCGATTGTCGCTCAGTTCGTGCCAGGCAATTCGATCCTCCGCCGGCTCAATGCTCATCGCGGCGTAAGCAGTAAGATTTTGCATGACATTTCCATAACAGCTGACCAGGTCGCAGATTTGGGCCTCCACCGAACAGGCCACGTACTGCAGGCTGTTGGTCAACCGCTCCTTAAAGTTCATGAACTCTTCCATCTTGGAGAACGTGCAGAATCGGTAAGTCAAGGCGATATACTCTAACCGTTCCTTGTAGCTGTTGGTGAAGAACTTCAGAGTGGCATCGTATACAGTTCTGGTGCCTGAGAAACGTCCTCCTAAAGGCAGCAGCTGGCAGTGCACATAACCCATCGAGTCCAGTTGGATCTGCTTGATATCTAAATACTCATACATCTCCTGGGCACCAACTTGGCAGCCAAACAAGTGGTAGATCTTCAAGCTTAGCAGCTTCACGTGAAAGTTGCTCGTACTGTTTCGCAGGACGTACTGAAGAAGGCACAGTGCCTCGAACAGGTGATCGGACTTGTGTTCCCTCCGACTAAGGTCGTACATCACATTCGCCGCCAGCAGGGCATATGCATCCGAGGGTCCCATCTCCGTGGCCAGCAGCTTCTTGCCGAACGTACTGCGGCCATGCTCGTAGTGCAGTTTAAGGGCCGTGTAGAAGGCAAGCAGGTGATCAACAGGCAGCTCCGTGTGGGAGCCACACATCCGAGAGATTTGCAGGGCACAAAGGTGTTTCTGCATTTGCTCTTTCTGCAAGGATTTTAAATTATTAAAGAGAAACAAGATAAACAATATTTCCTACTGACATTCTGGGGAAGCGACGTAGAAGTGACTCCGCTTTCCAGCAACAGCTTGCTGGCCAGTGCCTGCCGCTGCTTCATGCTGATTGAGGGCAAAAATAAGGCGATGTCATGGGTGCAGCAGGACTTATCTCCGAACAGGTTAAAGTACTCAACAACCATCTCGTCAAAGTCCCCGATGAGCTCCTCCGCTGGCAGCTGATCCGCTCGCATACGCTGGTGAAGCTCCAAACGGGCCAGATAGGGACCCCGCTTCTTGCGTTCCGAAGACTCGATGATTCCCTGGAGGAACTCCTGACACCTGGCCAGCGAATCCTTCTCCCCGTTTTCTTCTCCCTTGGGCGAAAGTTTTAGCAACTCAAAGGAGCTCTGGATGTACTCCTTGTAGTAATCCCAGCGATCGCGACTAGAGAAGTTGAATTAGATTCACAGTGTATCTGGGTTAATTAGTGGTACTTACTCTGCGTCTAGGAGCTGCTGCAGAAGCTCGTTCAGCTCCCTCCAATTGCCCAGCTCCTTGAGCAGCTCGAACTTCATGCTGACAGGAGCGCCTGGATAGAGCTTGGCACACAGCTCGCCGGTGAGGAACTCCCACGCCTCCTGGTACTTGTTCTGCAACTTAAGAATATGCAGATAGAGGAAGGCCTCCTGCTCCGTCTCTAGCTTGCCCTCCTTGATGTGCTTGTCGACCATGCGCTGCGCCAGTCCCAGGTAAATTTTTCTCTTTTCCGGAAGCGCCGATTCCGGCCCCCGAACCCCTTGGAAGACCACGCTGATCACAGACCAAAAGTAGTAGGCATTCTTCGGCTGCGCCTTGTAGAGCTGCAGGGCGACCGCTTGCTGCGCCTTGTAGTCCTCCACGCGCACATGGGAGATGAAGAGGTGGGCGAGCAGCTCCTCGTTGCCGGGATTCTGCTTCACCGCGTGCTGGTACAGCTCCACAATTTTATCCACTGAAACGAAGAGGAGATATATGTAAAATTAGCAATAATAGCTACAGTACAGGTATCTATATATTCAGCTCTTTGGCACGCACTTGCCGCCGCCGTCGTCCGACTAAGAAAATACGATTTTAATTAGTCGGGCGAGGTGCGCGTGCCAAGAAAAATACGAAAATATGAATTGTGGGCACTTCGTATGCGTGGTCAGGGGCGGCGTCGATGGGGGTATAGGATATATATTTGGCGAATGTGCAATTGAGAATGTTTTGGTCTTGAAGGCAATTAATTTTGCCATTTAGTTACTTTTGGATAAAACAAAAGTAATTAAAGTAACAGGGCATTATGGAATTTTAACCTTTAAAATAAAACGAATTACTTTTTCATAAATAGCCTAGCTTCCTTTACATTTTTCCTTTTCTTTCTTATAGGGGAAAATATATTATAGTTAATATAGTAACCAATTTTCCAAAAACCCATAAAATATCTTCGGCAAGGGTATAAACATTGAAACTATAAAATTAATTTATTTAAGGTAGAAAGCTACAACAACTAAGAATGATACTAACAAAAGTGTTTGACTATGAGATACCCGGTACCCAGAACTATATGCAAAGTTTTATTCGCTCATCTTCTTAAAGCTCCCAAGGCCTCAAGTTGGAGACTCGACTAACCATCTATGGCGAGTGCAAGGAAAATATACCGAAGGTTGCTACTTTATTGTCTAAGAACTCCCATGTTTATCATCCCACTGTACTCAGAAAACGTCTGAACAAGTCTGCTTATTACATATCTATTTACTTACTACCCTTGAATTTTAATGGTATAGCTTCCCCAGATCTGTGGGAAGCGTATAACAATATTATCACTATGTCTTTGAAATCTGTTGACGAGCACCGCCGAATCGCTTTATCATGATGATACCATATATAATATATGGAGTCGAAGAGGCCTTCTGCCGGTTACCTTTAACCATAATATTCTTCTACCTTATGGGTAACGACTATTATAATCGAAGCTCTTGAATTACATTTAAAAAGTATTATGTTATCATAGCTAAAACAAAAAATGTTTTATATATGATGCTATGGAACCTGGAAAATGGTACGCAAGTTTTACCCTGATATCTAATCTCACAGAGAAACTAAAAAATTAATTCCAATGAATTGACAGAGCCACTTTAAGATAGCTATGGTTATTCTGTGATTAATCTAAAGGTAACTGATAAAATGGCTTATCTAAATGAATGCACATCTTTGGCCTTAATCTAAGAGATGATAAAATTCCCAGGGTTTTATCAGGTTTGATCTCACCAAGCGCGAAATGGAATCAATAAATAAAAAGTAAAACTAGATAAAGATGAAAAAGCCATTAGCTTCTAATCCTTGATAGCACTTTATCCGAAAACTCGTACATACGTTGTTCCATTTCCCGGTAGCAGAAAGATAGCACCTGCAGCGTGGAGTCGTCCGTGGGCTTCTCCTCGGCGACGGCCTGCAGGCAGCCATGGCTCTCGTCGTATCTTCCAAGCCGGAGCAGGGAGAGACCCTTCAGAGCACGGGCGCAGAGCAGGGTGGGATGCTTGCGTAGCAGCTTCTCGGATTCCTGCAGGGCTTTGCGGTTGTTGCCCACCTCCAGATTGTCTGTCGATAAGGTTAAACTTGGTTAGTATCTCTCTTTCAGCTATTCCCTCTCTGATCCACAGATCCAACGTCCCCACTCACCGTAGACCGGCCGCAGTCGGCGCTCGAACAAGGCCGAGTCCATGCCCTGCTGCTGTGCCATGTTATGTTATGCTGCTATATGCTGCTAACCTAATTACAACGTGCTGCATGCACCTCGCACGCCTCCTCCACTCGCTGCTGGGAGATTCGACTCGCTCTCCGTGGTTTGCTGTGCGGCACGCTGCTGACTTTGGTGCCTGGTCTGTTCGCTTTCGCGGCTCTCCTTGGGGTGCCCACGATACTTGGGAGGTTGGGGGCGGTCGACGGGCTCTCGGGCACTCGAATCACTCGCTCGAAAATTATTTAAATGCTTAATTTCATAGAAATTAGTGACTCTAAATTTTATTCAAAATAAAAAACCTCAGACTGCATATTCAGAGCGGAGAGAGCAGGCACTCAGTATTTTCGCGGGTATTTTTCGAGGTATTTTTCGAGTGATTTTTATTGTTTGGTATTTTTCATTGACAACGTGCATTAGGGATATTCAGTGAACTTTTCAATGAAATCACAATCATTGGTGATCACTAATTTAAATATTTAAGAATGGATTTTTCAAAATGAAATTAGAAATTTCCCTGAGTTTTTTAAATTAACATTCATCCTAAGATTTTTATGATTTATTTGTAATAAATTTATGTGGCATTATGGAGGAGAAAACTTCTTTCTGAACACTTACTGTGATGCAATAGTGATATATTGATAAAATGCATGCATTTTCCACGAATACCCCTATTGTTGGGAACTCGCCAAACAGCTGACTGCTAGAGATGAACCGATGTTCGCTCACGATGTGTATTTCGCAAGCGAACGATGAATGGCAATAAAGAGTTTATCAATTTATTCGAGTGCTAATTTAATATGTTCACCCGTGCTGGCCGCTGAAGCACCTGACACGGCTGTAAAAATCTGAGCGTAAATTAAAAGTGCCAAACAGCGTGAGTCACGCACATGCCACGCACCTGGCGGCTGTCGCCCATCCCTAGCTGCTGCCCCCGAAAGACGGAAAACACGTAAAGGAATAAAATGCATAGTTTTTAGCAGCAAAAGCGGTGCGCGGGCTCGAAACCAAAACGTTTTCAAGTATTAAACTACCAACTAAGCAACGACCCTCCTAGTGACATAGTCTAAATTAACGCCGCGCACCGTGATCGCCGCTTTTCCGCCTTTCCGCCTGGCCACCGCTACATGTCCATTTTTGGTGAAGAATTTCTCGCCAAATTCTCGCCCGCGGCCGGACGCAATGAGAGATGAGATTTAACTGGCTGAGCGAGTACGTGGCAAGCATCTCTAGCAGCATCGATCGAGAGTCCAGTCCCTGGCGGCAACTGCAGCAGCAGGTGCAGCAGCTCACCTTCACCCCGCAGGCCATCTACTGCCGTATCAAGTCAACGTCCGCCGAAGCACTGGAGCACGTACTGATCGCCTGTGCGGTGTACTTGCTAGTATGCCTGGGCCTCTACAAGCTCACCTTCTGGCTCTCCACGTCGCCGGCTGGTGGGGCTCACAACAACAACAATGCTCCGCCGGGATCCGGAGACGAGCGGGAGGCGGGCGGACTGAAGCAGACGCTGCAATCGGGACTACGGCTGCGTAGCGTCCGGCTGCCCAAGACGTCGCACATGGAACGCGTGCTGCTGGTCACCGCCCATCCGGATGACGAGTGCATGTTCTTCGGGCCGCTGATCTACTCGCTGACGCAGCGCCAAGGCTGCCAAGTGTACATACTCTGCCTGTCCAACGGTGAGAGCTAGTCATCAATGACATCATCGTAGTCATCACCGTAACCATCAATAGATATATGGAGGCTTTGCCCATTTACCCTCCTCAAAATCAGTTATAAATCTGTATATAGTCTTACGACTTTAGTTTTGGCTCTATATTGGCCATTAATAGAGTCCCAATGAGTCCCAGAGAACATTATTGAAATGCCAGATATTTGATTCGATGGAAAACATCGCCAATTAATGTATTTTTTTGTTTTAGATTACCCAAAGCAATGTATTTTTATTCTATAGCCGAAACGGTTGCACCACTACGGTTTTGGTTCAATTTTTTCACCGGCTATTAATAGATATTCAAAACCAGAACCAAATTTAATTTATATCCAAGAACCCATCACCGAAATAGTGTCAGATACCCTCAAGAAACCTTAAGAATCTGTAATATTTAGCTTTAACTGTGGTTTAAACAATGAAATGCCTACATTTTTCATTTTTTTTAATCATTTGAATTGTCTCTCTTTAAGAAACCAATTAATCAAACGCATTTCCCCTCAACAGGCAACTACGAACACAACGCCAAACTAAGGCGACAGGAATTGTGGCGCTCCTGCTCCAAGCTGGGTGTTCCCGAGTCCAACATCGTGCTGATGAACGCCACCAACCTGCCGGATGACCCGAATGTGGACTGGCGCCCGGATGTGGTGGCTAGCTTGATACTCCATGCCGTCGAAAGTCTTGACATCCAGGCGATATTCACGTTCGATCGCGACGGCGTCAGCTCGCATCCGAACCATTGCGCCGTGTACTATGCGGCCGCTTCGCTGTGCTTGGCCAACCTTTTGCCCAAAGGTGAGGAAGGAGGCGAGGAGGCGTGCGAGTCACGCGGGCGGCGACGGGCGGGCCCAAACAATGGGTGTATGTTAATTGGCGTGCCCATCGTTGCAGTTGTCGCTATTTATAGCCCTAGATATTATAGTATAGAGCAATTTTTTATGTACATATCATCATCATTGGCCATTGCAGATTGCAAGTTCTACACCTTGGACTCGATAAATGTAGTCAGAAAATATCTGTCCATTTTCGACCTACTGTGCACGTGCTTTATGTCAACACATTGGTATGAAATGTGGCCCAAATCCCAAGATTTGGCATCCTGAATTATGTTTTGAATATTTCTAACTTGCAAACATTCGTGTCGTGTAGGTGCATTCTGAACTGGAAGGAGGCTGCGATTGTGAGGAGCGCCATGAAGGAGCATCAGTCGCAGATGAAGTGGTTTCGCTGGCTTTACATCTACACGTCGCGCTACATGTTCATCAATTCGATGCGGCAAATAAATCTCTCGGATGTGGAGCTGGAAATGCAGATACACGACAATTAACTAGAAAAAGCGAAAGGATACGAAAAGGAAAAAAGAAACACCAAAAGACAAACTACCTTCATGATCGGACGCAGAACGCGTAGTTTTTATTTTAGACTCTGACGATTCTACTAGTAAACTGTTGGCCAAATGATCGATAGTAATTGGAATTTATATCAATATCCAAACCAAAACCAGGGAACAAAGAAAGAACCAGGCAGCACCGTACCATATAGGCAACCGCAACCGCAACCACAAGACAGTCCATTAATTAGTTTCACTCATATAAAATGGCATATCTTTAACTCTGCATATTTATTAGTTAGCTCTAATTATTATTTATACTCAGTCCAAGCAATGTTCCAAAGTGTGCGATGTAGTCAAATGCTTAAATTAAAAAAAAAAAATGTATGCTTTATTCTAATTGTTAATGTTTTAATTTTCGTTTTGTGTACATTCATTCCCCCTTAGCATACACACAATACATACCTTTAGCGAGTTTCGATTTTGTGTTCTTGTAAAATTGTAAAATAGTTTGTTGTAAGCAGCGAAGTACAATAATTTTTATAAATATATATATTTATATGTATAAAACATAAACAAATATACTTATGAGCCGGAGAAAATAGATCATAGAATGCTGTTAAATATTTATTTATTTATATTATTTTAACAAGCGCACTTTCAAATTAATTGTTTTATGGGCCAAACGCAGAAGCAGAAGTTAGTAAAATGCGAAGCGATTTTTGTTGCAACTGAAACTCCAAAACTTGTTTTATTTTATTCCGAACAGTGAGAATTAACTAAATTCTACACAGCCATTGATTTTGTACGATGTCACTCAGAATTTCTACGATTCTCCTCCACGCTCGCATCTTCTGCACAGTTAACGATGACCTTCCCCAGCCCCATGTTTGACTCGTGCTGCGCCAGTCGGAAGGCCTCCTCCGCCTGGCTTAGGGGATACCTAGCCGTGATGAAGTTCTTCATGGGCGCCCGACCCGATCGCATGAGCTGCAGGGCAGTGGGATACCTATGGAAGACCAAGACAATTTCGTCCCGAGATCTATATATTAGTGTGGGTCCACTTACATATTGGCGGATCGAAAGCTGGGTATCAGGCGGATGTTCTTCATCAGGACGTCCAGCGCATTAAAGCTGGCACACTCAGAATCGCATTCAGCCAGCACACAAACACCACACGGTTCCAGGGCCATCACCGCCAGGTTCATCGACATGGCCGAAATGGAACAGTTGATGACGCAGTTGGGCCAGGCTTGGAACTTGCTGTAGATGGCCTCGAGTACCTCGCCAAAGAGGGCATTGCTGTCGAACTCGACAGCATCGAAGCCAAAGTCCCTGGAGGCTACCTCGAGAGCAGCACCCATGCAGCCGGCCATGGTTACCCGCTTGGCACCCATGGCCTGAGCGCAAATCCCCGCTGCCACGGCCGTGGGGCAGGTGCCGAGGATGAGGACATTGCTTGTGGGCGTTATGTTGCCCTTGAAGCACGCCTGACATCCCAGTGCAAGGGTTTGGGTCAGGGCTCCCTCCTCCATGCTAATAGATGGATGCAAACGGTGACAGAGGTCAGCCGGATGCAATTGAAAGGTACTCAGAAAGCCATTGTATACCAAACCGGCACACATGTTGTAAAGACCCTGTTTGCAGAGGTCGCAAATGCTGCAGGAAAGTGCTGATTCCACAACCACACGATCGCCCACGTGAAGGTGATGGACACTGCGACCCACTTCCTCCACGAATCCCGTGGCATCGTGACCCAGAGACATAGCCTCTACGTCACGGTTGCCGTTTTCATAGACATGGATGTCTGAGCCCGAGATAGCCACTGAACCCGTTCGAATAAGGACATCTAGGGCCAAAAGGAGCGGCATGTTACATATTTAAGATCCTACTGCTGATCTTACCAAAATCCTTCGGAGTGGGCCTGCTCACTGGTACCAGGTTGACCTTGTAGGCCTCCGATATACGCAATGCGTATGCCTGTCCTTCAAGGCTTTCCTTGGGGGCACCCGAATCATACGGCAACTGCAGGACACGGGCTTGTGTGCCGAACGACCTATGCTGCAATTGTAGCGTTAAAGGAGCATCGTTGGACAACAGCCTGTCTACTCTGCGTGGGGGAGAGAAGTCCGAAGTGCTGATTGAATAAAATTTAATGGGATAAATACGCACCTTTGTCGTCCTTATCGTCCTTCTTAGAGCGGTCACACTTCTTCTTCGGGAACTTGACCTTGGAGCACTTGCCGGTGCAACTCTTGACTCCGCAGCCGCCATCCTCCATATTGAAGCAGTCTTCGCGCAGACCCGTCCGCTCTTTGATATCCTTGCCACGGCTCTTGGGATACTTGGTCGCCATGTTTCCACACTTGCCACCAGACTTCTTCTTTTTATCCGCGTAGCTGCGATTGTTGGATGGCGTCAGCTTACCCGGCGAGAACTTGCCGGTCAGACCGCCAAAGCGGCGACGCAGGAACGTCGAGTTGATGATGAAGCGGGGCGGAGCTTCAGACTTGTGCAGGACCCGTCGTGTCCGGCAGGACAGGATTCGGTAGTGACGGCGCATAAGTGCCGAGAAGAAAACTGGACCGGATACGGATCCAGGCTCGCGGAAAGCTTGGTTTAGTGCGGTGGACAGATAGCGCTTGCTTGGATTCTGATTTCTGGCAAAGGTTGAAAACTTGGCGCACTTATTTTTGCCGCCCTTGCCATCCTTGCCGTCCTTGCCGCCATCTTTCTTGAACTTGGCACAGGGGTCCTTCTTCTTGCCATCTTTGCCTTTGCCGTCTTTGCCTTTGCCGTCCTTGCCACATGGATCCTTCTTGCCATCCTTGCCCTTTCCGTCCTTGCCCTTTCCGTCCTTGCCTTTGCCGTCCTTGCCACATGGATCCTTCTTGCCATCCTTGCCCTTTCCGTCCTTTCCCTTGCCACAAGGATCTTTCTTTTTCTTGTCCTTGGCACAGGGATCCTCCTTTTTCTTGTCCTTGGCACAGGGATCCTCCTTTTTCTTATCCTTGGCACAGGGATCGTCCTTTTTCTTATCCTTGGCACAGGGATCGTCCTTTTTCTTATCCTTGGCACAGGGATCGTCCTTTTTCTTGTCCTTGGCACAGGGATCTTTTCCACCACCCTTACCGTCCTTACCGTCCTTACCGTCCTTGCCGCCTTTCTTGAACTTGGCACAGGGGTCCTTCTTGCCGTCCTTGCCCTTGCCGTCCTTGCCTTTGCCGTCCTTGCCCTTGCCGTCCTTACACGGGTCCTTGCCACCATCCTTGGCCATTGCCGTGATCTGTGTCGTACTCAAAGCCTTTTTTTTGGGCTTTTTCTCGGGTCTCTTGCAGGGATCATCCTTGCAGGGATCATCAATTAAAGGACACTTGCCGGGACACTTGCGCTTTGGCTTGACAGGCGGGTGCTTGCACCCATCCTTGTCTGTGGGCACTGGCACCTCGACAGGAACAGCGTAGTTCCCCTGAGGTTGATCAGCGGTCCTCAACATCTCTCCTACTTGGGCACCAGGCGTCATCAGGGACATGTCGATGGCCTTCGCTTCCTTATCCTTTGCGAACTCCAGATCGGAGATGGTGTCGCTGGCGGTCGCTGAGAAGCCCTTCTCCAAAGCAGTGCTGCACAGGTTGGCGGCCAGCGAGGTGAGATCATCGTTAAAACCGGGCATTTGGTCCTCCGTTATCTGGCTGATGTTCAGCTTCCGGGCATCGAGCTCCACCACTCCCGAAATCAGGGCGTTGAACCTGAGCGGAATGGTTTTCTCCGTCGCTCCAGACGCGTTCATTTCCACCTTGGTGTGCATGCAAATCATGGGCTCCTGGTGGGTCACTGCCTGGCCGTCCTTGCTGGCCAGGGCATCGCGCAAGCTGGTCATGTCCATCTCGAAGGAGAGCTCCATGGAGGAGACGGCCATATCGTTGAGACGATCACTCAGATCCTGCGGAACATCCACTTGAACCTCCTCCACGATGTCGCCGTCTTGGACAGCTTCTCTGAGGTCAGCTTCCACGGCCGAGGACCGGCTAGTACTGGGTTGGGCCATGGCCGACATGGCTTTGGTGGTCTTCAGTGTCGAACTGGCAGCTCCTGCATTGCCCAAGGCGTTCTGCAGGCAACCAACCGCAGCCTGGCGCTGAAGGGGCGTGCTGGCACCCAGGCTCACATCCGCGGCAGGACTCGAGGTGCCCACGGCATCGGTCGATGTATAGTCATCCCAGAGTACGTTATCCCCGCTGGCGCTGGCCTCTGATTTGGCTTGTTCCTGCTTGTCCAAACCAACCTCCTGGAAGGCCTCGTTGAGGGCGTTGTAGTCATCGACCATGCTGCTGGAAAAGGCCTCAATGTGGTGCGCGTACATGCGCAGCTGGTTGATTGCCTCCAGCGTTTCCTTGAGGCTGTTGGCATCCATGCCGGACAGGTTGAGGGGAACAATAACGATCTTGAGGTCCTTATCGTCACCTGCCTCTGGCGTGATCAAGCCAACAGGCAGGATCTGGGCCGCAGTGTTGGGCGCACCGGAGAAGCTGATCCGCTTGCGCAGCATATCACTGATTTCGGTGATGTTAAAGACATTGTTGTTCTTTTGCGAGTACCTTTGCACCCGGACGTGGCCGGAACTGGTGGATGTAATCGTGATTTTGGCCGTCCGGCATCCGGAGGAGGAAGAGCCGCAAAGTTGCAGCAGCCTGTTGGCACCGAGGAGGCTACGCGGTCGGAAGTGCGGAGCATGGTAGCCGAGACATCGGGATATCTGCAAGAAATGCGACCCCACGCGATTAGTTGTGAAGTAGCGGAGAATTCCACGCATTTTTTTTTATTTGTGAACTTGGAATTTTGGTTACTTAATCGAACATAGAATTTCTCTTTTGAATATGGAAAGGAAATGAAATAAAATAAAATAGTGTAGTGTAGAACGCTCAGAAGGGAAATGAAATGGAAACCCACTGACAGGTCAACTTAAAATTGGGGGCCTACTGATTCCACTTTTTGGGGCTACATTGCTGGCAAATATCTATAACATCCAGTAAATGTGATCCAAGGGAGAGCCTCCCGTAAGGACTGAAGATGGATAACTCTCAGGTCGAGTGTGTTATTGCTCTTTTTTTGTTTCTTCAGCCCATAAATTATACAAAGATATAGAATATAGGATATAGGTACATTTTAAAAGGTGCGATTCGTGCGACATAGAAAGTGTTAATGCCAAATTGAAGATTTGAGTTTGTTTGCTATACTGATGATGTATAAATATAATGCCTCCTTTGTTAATAAACATGTTCCATGTTCCATGAAAGGTAAATACAATAATATTGTTTGTATTATTCTTATTAAGCATAATATCATTTCTAAAATATGAAACTACAGAGAAAACTAAATAAACTTTGTATGATGTATGACCCTAAATACAAGCCTTGCCATGACCAAGTTACCGCCTTATCTTATACTTAAATATATATATATATATATATATATTTAATTATTAACTATATTTATTTATTAATTTTTAGGCTGTTTGCTTAATTATTAAAAAGTTAGCATAGCTTCTACTATTGTTAAGTGGGCCGAATCGTTTCTTTTTACTATTGGCAATACTCACCTGAATAAAACGCGTAATTCTGCCAAACAACCGCATACTTGTGCAACTTACTAGCAAAGTTGAGTGGCTGAACACTTAGAATTTGGAATTTTGGAATTTAGGTCCGGAAACTATAATTAAAAGGATTAAAAAAAAAGCTTGTGAAATCTGTAAAGCGGAGCTAGAGACTGAACAACATTCTTACGTCGAGGCCAAAACACAAATGTGCCAGCCCACTGCGATTGACAAATTAGGTTTATTTCCATTTCAACTACAAATCGATCTTAGTAGTCCCTGAGTGTATTCATTAGTCGGCTTTCCCTATCCTATATTCCTATATTCCATATTCTGCCGGTCTCAGCTCCCTCGAGAGTCGGGATATGATGTATGGGATGCCTCTTCGGCCCAAGAGAACCGACTGTATGAGGGGCCTCTAAATGCATATGGAATTGAATTTGGGTACTACAATTGTTCGCACATTATCTGCATATTAATGGATTATTGGCCGACCCATTGCCTTCAGCCGAGCTGTAGCTTCAGTATTGACTGGTCACCCAGTCAAGTTTAGTTTCATTTTTGCTTTTGCTGCCAGCGGTTTCGGTTTCGGTTTCAGTTTCGATTTCTGGCCAAGAGCTAGAGTTTTGGTTATTTCATTGACAATGTTGCGTTTGTCCAATTCCTTCTATAGTTCCCTATGTATAATTGTGTTTTCGAATGTAAGCTTAAACTTTGTATTTTTAATTGTTTGCGAGGGCTGCAATAGTTGAAGTTAGGCTGATTAGTGTCAGAGGAATTCAGCGTTTGGTTTGGTTATTCAAGTTGCAAACTTTAAGTTGGGATGCAGGCCTACAAGAGATACGTTGATCTTACGAATTAAGTACAGCTTCAGTATAAAGTCCATTAATGTGGGAGTTGTTGATTGTTAATAGTGAAGAGGATTTCAAGAAGTTATTTTACGTGGTACCCATAGGGTACAAGGGAATTATAACTAAGTGCCAAACGAAAATGTAGGCAAAAGTAGTCATCTCCGACCTCATAAAGTATTTATATTCTTACTTAGTAAGATCAGGCGATTAGATCTAGCCATGTCCTGTGCAACATCGATATGTTGCAGCATCAATAGTGGCTCAACATGTTTATAGGAACATTTTCTTAAGCATTTTCCGCCATGTTAGATTTATGATAGTAGCTGTAGTAGCTGTAGCTTTCTGACTTATTTACTTTATAATGACGACACTCATATATCATAGCTCCAAAATTTCATCTCTGATTTGTAGTACTCTCATAACTTATAGAAGCATTTCAAGGTCCAGCGACGCGTGTGCGTTGGGATTTGAATATAGAAGGCCTCATTACCGATCTATTTAATATTCAATTACGTACATGTTGCAGACGGTCATTAAGCGCCAATTAAAGATTCAATTTCTCCCGTGTATATCAATATCTCTACCTATGTCTATATCTACACCTGTAGTTCCTATGGCTCTTGCTGCTGACGATAACGACGACGTCCGCCAAGCCAACTGACCCCAGCGATTCCAAGCCGGGGATGAAACATGTGACCGTCTTGGTGAAGCCAATGAGCCAGCCCCGCGAAGAGTTCGACTTTGAGCGGAATGAGATGGAGGCCATAAACTCGGCCCACTTGCAGCAGCTGTTCGGCAGTTTGCTGCAGCTTCCTGGTTCGGGTAACTCCAGTCTACAGGTCACTATCGATACGGATGACGAGGCGGTCAGTGAACGCATCACACTGGACGATGGCATGGAGGACGCCGGAGAGCAGCACGAGGGCGTAACCGAATCGTCGGATGCCTGGCATCGCATCAAGCTAGCCATTCCCGTCCTGGAGCCGGTCAAGCACCTGATCAATACGGTGGGCGGTGGCGGTGTCAACGATTCCCATGTCAAGAGCAACACCCATCGCCTGATCGGACACCATGGCGTGCACGAGACGCATCATTCCGGCGGGAATGTCAGCTCTCCGGCCATCGAAACAGAGGAGGATCGGGAGACGGCCATCGACAGCACTGGGTTCGATGTCCTGGAGACGCTGGGCACGGCGGGCACGGTGCTCTGGGGCATATTGCAGAATATCAGGAAGCTTTTTGCGGCCAGTGCCGGGAATGCAAGTTCCGCCTCCTCGGGCGGAGGTGGTCCGAATTAGGGGGAGCCTCGGAGCCTGTGTTCTGTGATTAATATTAGACTTATATTAATTGGGTTGTCCATCTCACATGATACTTACTAATAAAATAAACGAATTTGAAAAACTACATATATTTTATTTATTTTAATGTAATGTAAAAACATATTTTGGAATTCAATGCAACTAAGAAATATAAAATGCAGTTCCTTATGTAATATTCCACTAGAAGTATGGATTATTTAATAAATGAGATTGTTCATAGAGTTATTAACCTTGAGCGATACATTTAATCTTTTTTTAACGTGAACGTCCACGTAAACTGTAGGTCCAAAGGCAAAAGTCCACAATTTAAATATAACAAGCGCAATTGTTGAAGTTGCCAGACTGTCGCACAAAACACTTGTGACATTGCAGACAGAAAGGCGTACTGTTATTGTACTGTTAGGCACTGATTCTGCATTTCTGCATTTGCTTTATAGAACTAGTTTCCTAGTTAATCATGAATAAAACTTAGGCTTCGTTTTTATTTAGACTAAATTTAATTTAAGTTTAGCCTGTTTTCCACTTTTTCGATTTTGTAAGCATATATATAAGAAGTACCGGGGACTTATCGATTGCAGAGACCGATATTTAATAACGTTACCAGAAAATTTCGGCTGGCTATCTGGCAGCGCAGTCAGCTGTTTCTGCTACTTGCACAGTTCCGTTTTGTTCAGTTAATTCGCCGAACTTGCAGAAAACGGACGTTGGCTCCGCGCCGTTTCTCCTTAGAAATTCGTAAAAAACAGTCGCAAAAAGCGAAAAACGTTGTGAATTAGTAAACAATATCCAGTGATTAGTGCTAAGTGCGCGGAAAGTCCCTGGAAACGAGTTTTAAACAGTTGAAAGTGCAAATTGCGGGATTTTGGCGCAGAATGTGTGGCATAAAGCAGAAGGCGCGCTAAGCGAGCGAGCGAACGCCTTAAACGCACAAAAATGTAAATAAGTGAACGTGTGCCGCTGCGATAATTGTGAAAAGTCAACAAACACTCTAGTTGGCTAGTGAAAAGTGAGTGAAACCCAGGTAAATTTGGCAAATTAGCATTTGGCCATCGAATTGGCTGCAGAACAGCTGTTTACGCTGTGTCTCGCTCTGTCTGCTTGGGGTCCCGCTCTCTCCGTACCTCCCGCTCTCTTTCTCTCTCTGCGCTTTTGCTGCGCCTCTTTGTTTGTGTTTTTGTACTGCAATGTTGATAAATAGCTAGTTTCTATAATTATTCTCATTGTGCTGACGTCATAGCCGCGTGCAAGCTAATAATTTATGTATTTATTGTGAAGTACAGTAAAGCAACGCAGTGAAAAGTTAATCACAGAGCCATGTGTCCACAGCATGCCGTCGCTAGTCGTTTGTTATTGTTGCCTGGCAACATGTTTCGCCACATCTGTCGCCATCCTTTGCACTTTTCTTCGTTCTCCGCCTTTAGTTGTCTATCCGTTGTTTCGCTATGTTGCCAAGAAGCGACTCCATTACAACAATTTGTTTACAACAATTGCAATTGAACCAGAAAGGCAATGCTCGCAAAATTAAAAGCACCTACATGGAAAAATCGAGGAGGATGCTTTACTCTACACGCCGACGACTTGACACTCTATTATGTTCCTATTGCACCCGGTCCCTTAAATAAATAATAAAATATATATACGATACAAAAATGTAAACTACCAATTGTCGCTAAAATTTGACAAAAGAATAGAATAGAAAATACAATTAAGATGAGAAGATATCGAATTATAGGCTGATGCTCTGCAATAACTAAAGATTGTACTAGGTTTTGTATCCACTGTAAGGGAATAAAACGGTTTGGGCGTCAAACTGACTGTCGATCGGCCAGTTGGGCGTTTATTTATTGAAATACACTTCCTGACGCGGTGGGTAGAACCGCTGCGAAGTCAGGTGTTATAACTCTGGCTACCCACGTGCGATATCTTTATTTACTTTTGACACTACTGATAAAAACGCGATATCACCAGTGAATTTCGGTAATTTATAACCATCTCTCTAACGGTATTCCGTGCTTTTATTTCTAGCAATTTTATAAAGAGGGGCTTCCACAAAACGGATTTAGTTCTAATTTTAGTAATCTCACTAGATTGCCATTCCCAATTAACATTTTTAATCTTAATCTTACAGGGCACACAGAAATAATTAGCTAAAAATCAGAGCTTATCAGTCGTATATTCTATATTCACCATTTTCTAGTTTATGGTGTTTACTTCTAAGCTTTATTTTTGCCGATCGCATAAATTTGTGCTGTCTATTTCCAGATATCCCACACAAGTTAAGATCACTTTTATTGCACCAACGCCTTGTCTGAAATACTTGCTTAAAATATCGTCATATTTACACCTAAATCTATTCCAGTTATATTGCATAAATACTATTATAATAGATGTACTACTGGGCGGCACAAATATACAAAGAAAAATTGAAATTACTTTTTAATTATAAAACTTATCAGTCAAGTCTTTTACTAAACTTACTTGATTTATTTGTGTTTGCTTTTAAAAGTTGTCACTTGCTGACTTGAGTGAGGTGCTTGATAAGGCCCAGACAATTTCGTAGAACTCTTATCTGACCAGGTCAAGTGGATTTTTTCGTGTTTATTTAATTCACTTTTTCATTTGCAGCTACTGGAAAGTAAAAGAAAGAAACAAGGCAATGATGATTAGACTTCTTATCGGGCAGCGACTGATTTGCGTGTAGATGCGGCTTAGCAACTTCTGGTGTTCTTGAGTTCGGATGGGTCTTGTCCTGATGATCTAGCTCGGTGTCTTGGAGGAGGGCCGGAAGGGGAATGGAACATGCCCGTGGATATGCATAAGAACGTATCTGTCCAAGTCGATAGTGATTTTGCCTTATTGCTACCCAGCGGAGTTTATGAAATCAAGAAAATGGAACCACGCTCCAAAATACGAACAATCATTGTGTTTTGTCTCTTCCTGGCCATCGCCGGCATCATCGGATTCGGATACTTCTGTCAAGACCAGGTAAGCCCCAAAAACCCCTAATTAATTCTCATTGCGTTAAACATAAATTACTTTTCCCTTGTTTTTTATTGTCTGCCTTGGCGCCAATGCAAATAAGGCACCCCTGGCAAAAATGCTTTCATATATGCTTTTTATATTTGCCGTTTGAGTTTTTATATAAATTACCATTCATTCTTTTTTTTTTTGGAGGTATGCCCACAGACCAAACTTGTTTTTGCACTGCGCATCCATAAATTTATTGGCTCTGCGGTTCGCATACATTCGTTTATTAATATGCGTCGTCGGAATGTTTCCCAGCGGATTACAGGCAGCTCTATAATATATAGATATCCGTCTGACTGTTTATCTATTTTGGTGAGCTTTAATTAGACAAAAAACAAAATGTTTTGTTTATAACTTTTCGGTTGGCGCCCTCGGATCAACTCGGAAATTGTTTACACAAAGGTGCTAACGAAATTCGCCCTCAATTGGATTTCTGTTCGGGATTGGGCAATCCGAAATATTATAGAGAATACAGTCGGTGTTACAGTTCCACTATTCATATTTGCGGGTAGCCCATAAATCTTTGACACGCGTCTGATTGAATTTGGTCTAATAAGGCTAGCTCCCCCTCTTTCAATTAATGATTTAATGGTCGAGGTGTAAAGTGCATCGTTGGCCATAAAACCCAACCGAGAGATGACAATGGTGGCAAAATAGCGCATTAAATTCCACCCCGGAGACCCATAAACTCAAACCAGGCAGCGGTATTAACTCAAGCACGTCCCGTTTGCACATAGCTGTGGATATGTAGATTTAACAATTAATCCAGCCCGTGTCCGTGCCAGTCATCTCTAATATTAGCCTCGATAAATTCGTTAAAGGAGGTCGTAAATTTCGGCATGCAGTATTCGGTGCCATCAAACAGCAGCCAACAAAATAGACAGCCGGAAAAATTCTCCTCATCTCGCAGATACATATATCTCTCTGTATTTGATGAGTTTTCCGTATGTAGTTCTTGAGATATGTTTTAATTTAAATTTTGGCGGCCTTTAATTAAACAAGAAACCAATTCGTTGCGACCCCTAAGACTGAGAGAAATCTAGGTGGGCGTGACTTTTAGAATGAGTTCAATGTCAAATGGGACTGTGTTTATGATATAGATACCTATACATATATCTGTGTATTTATTCTATGGATGCCATTACTTTGGAGTTCGCTTGGACAATTGGTAAGAGCCTGACCGCACTTGGAAAATATATTTTCCAAATTAAAATGGCGAGCAAAACGACATTAATTGAGCACAGCTGCCCTGCCTCTCCCCTTTGCACGCGATCTTGCCAGACATTGTGACGAGGGCCGTGGCTGTGCGTGCGTTGGAAAATTCGCCTTCTTTAAAAATAGCTTAATTAGCTGTACGCCACATAGGGGAAAACATGCTCAAAGGAAAAGTGTGGCGAAAGACAAACATGAAAAAGAGACTCATGCACTGATGCTTGTTTGTCCAATGGTAGGAAGTAGACTATATATTCCGTAATCTCGGATGTGAGGGGGCAGGCGGAACATTTTGGGGCATCGCAGATTTGTATTCTTAATGGGCCTTGGCCAGGGAGCAATTTAAACATAAATTACTTTGAGTCCCTTAACAGGGGACTTTCTGGGGCTATTTTAATCTCATAGTACTTGAACTCCTCGGACTTTGCTTGATTAATTGCGAGCTTTTTTAATTCTACATTCGAGTAGTTATCGGATAGTAATATTGTTTGTGTGTGAAATCATATAACCTAAAGAAATTTTTGAATCAAGCCTGTTGTTGACTGCCTTGACTTACTTAGAGTCTTGATAAGGCAAAGGCTTGCCAAACCGTATAATATTCACCACACAAACAATTTCACTTAGTTAAAAAGCCCTAAAAAATAAACACAAATAAAACAAAAGTAGTCCCCAAAGCCCTGACTCGAGAGCCTTGCAATTTGCCTGCCCGGCCTCGGCACACGCACAGTATGCACAAAATGTAAACAAAAGCACCAGTGCGGTCAAATTGTAATTTTGTGGCTAAATCTAGCCCTATATATTTATTAGTTTATACCTATTTTTTATATCATATTACAAAAAATTACAATGTATTGCCTGGACACTACTGATCTAAAGGAAACATAGAATTCTTGCTCTAAAACACTATTATTATCTTTCGGTTATCTTAAATTTAAATTGATTTCAATGAAAGCCTATATTAAGATCTCTTTTGGAAATGAAATAATGCTTAAATATGTCTAAACCTTATCTGTTTAACGTAA
The DNA here is from genome assembly GCA_008042775.1 of Drosophila pectinifera. NCBI lineage: Eukaryota > Metazoa > Arthropoda > Insecta > Diptera > Drosophilidae > Drosophila > Drosophila pectinifera. The sequence continues at coordinate 58,252 of VNKC01000473.1, forward strand.
AATAGTGAATAAATAAACCAAATCGTTGACTTTTTCTCTGAATATTCAATGCCTTATCTTCTCGTGGTTACTCCAGTTTTAATTATGTGAATGTGTGTGTTTCTTTCTAATTTGGTTTTATTTATTTCAAAGTATGCAAATGTCTAATCACTGAATATTTATTCAGTCTTGATAAAAACTCGTTAATTAAATGCCCATGCGCTAGAGGCTCGAGCTGTTTGAGTTTGTTTGGCCTGTAAATTATTTCTGGCAAGAGGATTTCGGTGTGTGATTGTTGTGACGTCCGATCTTTAATTGTTTACTCAAAATATTTGAAACGAGTCCAAAGTTCAATTACAGGTGTGTGTGAAATTTTGTGTGTATGGGTTTTCTTCTTCGACGCACTCCGGTTTGCCTCAATGAATAAACAAGACAAAACCTATGTTTATTATTTCTGAGCGCCTGCATTTTCCGCTTTCATATTTTGTTGCAGTTCGACCAATTCACAAAGCGAGGCTAATGAAATGAAAACTATTTATGACTTTTTCGTGGCTGCCTGACCTGGGCGGCTATTGTTTTTCCGAAATTTACACACGCGCCCGCAATCCACAATGAAAATGTTTAGTTTTTAGTTTTTATTGCCCGCTACGTAGCGTTTTTGTTCAACTTCTTTTTTGTGGGCTAAATATCCGAAATTACAGTATACGAAATTCCTGTATTTATAAAAGTTTTTATGTCTCTATTAAAACTGCAAAACACTTGTCGTTACCGGCTGGTAGATCGTGCCAAACCGTGGCTTTGGCTTTCGAGTCATTAAACTTTTGACTCAATGAATATATTTGTGTTCTTGTTCTCTTTTTTGTCAAAGCATTTTATTACCGAAGATTTGTTTGTTAAGTCTTTATTTTATTGCCGCTTTTTATGGCAGCGTTAATCAATTTAATTGAGTGTGGGGGCTATAGATTCCTACAGATTTTATTGAGAATTCCGTGCGGCATTTCCTCAGATTTGTCATCTTGTATTTCCCAAGATTTATATACTATATCCATGCTTAAGGGACTGTGAGAGGCAAGCTCTAGAGAATCGGGGAGCCCTGCTGCGACTTAAATGTCTCAATTACCTTTAACACATCAATTATGAACAAGTTCGGTTGTATTACGTGACTTAATACTATCTTTCCCTGAAATTTATGGCTTCAAATGGCTCACTTTGTGTGGGTTTCTGAAACACGAGTTTCCTTATAAGACCTCTCAGAGAGTTCCCTTGATTGTTTTGGTTGTGCGAGAACAAAATAAGTTTCAGAGCCGCTTTTACTATTTGTTTTTTAGGAACTTTAGCACAATCAATTAGTATTAATATGCCTGTCATGTGACGTCTTCATTAGGCCCCGTCAAAGACCAGTAGCGAGTGGCACAGACGCGGGGCCAGAAGTAAGGCGGAAGAGGCAGACAAAAACCGCAAAACACATAAAGTCCAGACCAATTAAATTATCAGTAATCTTAAATATATACGAAGGTCTGGGAAGGCAGCTGCGGGAATGAGGAATGAGGAAATTCAGCACCGCACATGCTGCTAAAAAAGCCGAAGCAGCAGGTCATAACTCAAACCACACATGTCATAAAGACCGTCGGAGAGGAGTATCTGGAGAACCGGGGAAGTGTGTCAGGCGGCACTTTAATGTGGTTCCTCTAACGCACATGGGTATCCAGATTCCCGAATAGCAGAAGACAAAAGACAAAAGATCACCAGGGCATTATTCACGCCTGTTTGAAGTTAATTCGTGCGCAAAAGATCAAAAAAATTTCCTGTCTGCAAACCAGATGCTCAGATATCGGTTCTGGGTTCGCCAAAAAAGGATGCTTCGGCTCGAATATCGAGACCCCTCGACAAATTAGCTAACAACAACAAAAGGCCGAAAAATAAAACCCGTTGTCTGCTATAGCTTTTCTTTTTGATAAAAGTTTGTTGATAGCCCAGCGCTTGCCCAAGTCTCTCGGTCTTTCTCTCTCTCTTTTTTTTTCTCTTGGGAGAAACTGGTTTTTGTCTCAGCAAATTATAGGTACATTCATGTTTGAGTTGGGGTATAGCGCTTTTAGGGAAAATCAAGTATTGGGCCTTAATATTTGAATTTAAAAAATTATTATACATGTAAGAAAGTAACTTAAAATGTGTGTTTATATTTTTTTCATAAAGTGTTGTATATGAAACCACTAATAATTAAGTAAAAAGAAGGAATAAAACACCCACAAATAAAATACAAAATTGTCCGATCCGGGTATAAGGCACACATCTCTTAAAGAAGGATATATGTGTTCCCTGCCCTTTTTATTGCCTGGTTGTATAATCAGTGATCAGAATTAGTAATAAATAAATGTTAAAATAACTAACAATAACAACAACAAGAGGTTTTTACTCAGATAAGGAGGTAGGTAATCTCAAATAGAAATTATAATTATACAAAGAGTATCATTAAGTCGTCTGCTTTTCCCATCATAGTATCATTTATTTGTTGTCTATAGCAGGGTTTGATGTTTTGAAAGCGCCGTAAACTGATAGCCGTTTATGATCTTAAGTGGCAATGCAGGTAGATGGGAGACCGACCTCCCCAGATAAATGTACAAATGCTGTTCTTGATGCCTTGAGGGCAGTTCATCAAAGGAAATCAAACGCTTGCATTTGGCATATTCATCTGCATAATAATAATAATTTCGACCGCCATAAGCGGTGCAATCTGGAATTATTCCAGCATAGCAAATCTTTAATATTGTAGCCTTGATTTACTTACCGATTCATGTGAGTTAAATCGTAATATTTTTGACGATTCAAACTTTAAAATTCGTCTGTTTTTGGTGCCGGAAATCCCCATTGTTGATGCCCTAAATTGCATTTTTGATTTATTAGTATCAAATTGCAAATTTCTTTTTTTTTTCGTCGGTTTCAACAGCTGTGCATTGCTAGCATCGCTGGATTTTCATTCTTCAGTTTGTGCTCCCGCCCGTTGGCAGTTTTCCTCTTTCGGCGTTTCGGAAATCCATTTAGAATTATTCATTTATGTGCCGAATCATTGTGCCGCAGCAATTGCCAATTAGAAATTCAATTCAAACGTTTTGTAAAATGCAATTAGCGTGTTGTAATTCTCATTGGAATCATTTCGTCGTGCTCTTGGTGCAACAGCATGTGCATTTAAGTCCTGGCTAATTGGATTATTTTTGGCTCAGCATTATGAAATGCCAGAGCGGGGAGGATGCAAGGTGAATTATCATTTCGTTGCAGGAACGGCAGAATTGTAATTCGGATTTACCTACCAGTCCTGCTCTGCTGCTTGTTCACTTCAAATATGCGGATAATATTCAGCTCACTGTAATTTTAAGGGCATTTTGAAAATTTGTAACTATGGCAGGATAAGTTGATAGGAAAGAGCAACGTTTCAGGCGCTATTCAGCAACACTCTGCACTGCGACTGTCAGCAAAATGAGTACTGCAGAAGTTTTATGACTGGAAATTGCAACAATTGTATACTATAAGCCTGCTGCTTATCTTCGGACAATATCTATGTATTTTTGACTGATTTACGTAGATTAAATCAGCCGACTAAGGCCTCGAATCAGCAGTAAACTCTTCCACTAAATAAGGGTCTCACAATCGAACAAATCTATCATTAAGAAAGTCAAACATATTGCGTGCTTTATAAAAATGTTCCCGAATCCACAAGGTTTGTAACTAGTAAGCCTTGTGATATATGTGCTTAATATTCATATACTCAAAGTACGTTTGGCAGGCAAAGGCGAACTATCTAGCGAACAAATTAATTCTGAAAGCTTCCATTCAGCAAATGGACTCTTCGTCGGCTTCATTCTTCTACGGCTGGGATCTGCTCTACAAGACGGTCCAGTCGGATGTCACCAAGAAGGCGGACCTGCTGATTGCCCTCGTCCACTTTCTGCTGACAAAATACTACAACTTTCGATGCGTGGGCATTGGCGATGATAAAACCTTGCCGGGCGAGGACGAGGGCAGCGAGCTGCTGCCGGACTGCTGGAACGATGACGACTCCAAGTATTCGCTGCGCTACGTGCACGACAAACAGCTGTACCTGCTCCTGGGCCATCTCACCGAGGATGTCCTGCTGCTCAATATGATGGATATTAACACCAAGAAGGTGTCCAATATCTGCGTCACCCCGGACACTCTGGTGGTCGTTAGCAAGGGCAACATTAACACCCTGATGCCGAGCGCCTCGGAGATCGTTGAGCGGTATCGCAATGAACTGCTGGACCCCGTCTTTACGGGCAACTCCCGTGAGGTCACCACCCAGACGACCACGATCGCGATGCGCACGGATCCCGTGCGTCCTCGTACGCCAAGACGTGGCGCTTTCTACATGCCGCGCGGAATCGAGCCCCGCCCTTTTGGCTTTTTTTTATAAACTAATTCCGATTGAAGCATTTAACGCTTTACTAGCTGCAATAAACCATTTACACTCCCCCTCGCTTTTCACTTTTTTCCGGACATTTGGCTTCTAACTAACAAATTCAAATACCAATGCGGCCGGCGCCGCCCCAAAAAATAACAAAAAATATGTGTAGCTGAAAAGAAAACGAGCAAATTTGTGTAATAAGCATCCAATTAAAACTTTTTCACACAATGCAACCCAACCCGGAGCAACTAAAAGTCGACGGACTAACAATGAATGCAGAGTGTCTAACGGAGGAGGAGGGTGCGATGGTCGCAGAAGGAGTCCGGTGGAGCGGTGGAGCGGTGGAGCGGTGGAGCGGTGGAGCGGTGGAGGGAACTTTGCTCTGTGACTGTGTCGCCCATTTAACGAGCTGCAAAAATGTGAGTCGGCTGGAAAACCGTTAGTATTTATTATACGACATGGTGGCCGACGGTTCTGTGGGCTCCGGGGGGTGAGGCACAAAGGATTTCCGCTTGGTTGACTGAAATATGAGCAGATTTTCGACAATGCCATGCTTTTCTAAGTACATCCAACCACAGACAGACGCAGACTACAATTCATTATTCTGCGTAGAATGCGTTACATTTCATTCTAGACAGCAAACTCAATCATCATCGCGATAATGACAGTGATAATTACAATCATGGTTATTGTCTTCCCCGCATATATATCTATTGTGTACATATATATATATAGATCAAGTTGTGCGACAATGTGAGAGGCGTGTTTGGATTTCGCAATCACAAAATGTTTCGCTTTATGGTTTCCATCTATGCTTCTCCCCTGTTCTGCCTTTAACTTGTTCTTTATGTGGGGGTTCGGAGATGTGATAAAAATAATCCATTGGCAGACAGAAGATGGAAACAGAAGCCGAAAGATGAGAAAGAAATCCGGAGTTTTTGCACTCTGAAAATGTATGGTGGCTTATACCGCCCTTGCTGCGTAAGAAGGGTATATTACTTTGGCCTAAGGATAGAAAATTTAAGCCATAATAAGTCTTTCAGTGCTGATTGTTTCTTAAAAAACAAAAAGCTTAATCAATGTAACTACCACTAGAAAAGGAATTACCACCAGAAAGGAAAAGGAAAACTATACACACTTCTAAAGTATTATGTTGACACCTAAAATCTACCATATACGAGCCTAAGCTGTTACTTCTTTTCTGCAACCAGCTTTAACTACCGGGTATCTCATAGCCGTGGCTCTCTGCCATAGTGTTTCCCTTTGTTGGAGCTTTTTGGGTTACAATACAACACTTGAACATTGTTTTGCACTTGGCTGCGGCGATGTTTCTCTTTCTATATGTCACCCCCGCACTTTTACCAACTCCACCACATCCCTGAAATATTTTTCATTTTGCTCACGTATTAATTGCTCAAGTGGAAGCGACAAGCTAAGTGAAAAAAAAACTAAAAAACAGCACAGCAGCAAGAAGAGGAATTTCTTATTGACCGAAACATGTTTTTGATGTTTCCCAGTACTTGTGGCCCTGGAAAATCTTAGTACGTGTATGTAAGATGGATATCTTTAATAGGTGCTTCGTTTTTTGATTTATGAAAGCTTCTGGCCGGTGATTAATTAGCGGAGCCCTAGGAGATAGCATAACAAATTAGGTGAATAAATGACCGAATTTCTCAAGTGTCCGAATTATTTAATTAGTACGAGGTGTGCTAGGGGAGGTTTCGCTTTAAAAGGTAGTAGAAATTGCGATATCATTATATTTTCCCCTCTTTAATCTTTTAAATGTATGTTCCTTGGGTATATCTATCCCCTTATTCTCTTGCGATTTCAATTTTGCACAAAATCTATTTTCAGACTGATAAATCAGATTAGCTTCTGCTTCGACCACCCATATAGAATTGAGTGGGCTTCTATCACCATCACTCCACCTCATTCCACCTCATTCCTACCCCCGATAGCCTCCCCTAAACTCACATTTCGAGTGTGTGTGAGTTGTTTGTGAGATGTTTGAGGGTACAGTACAACTTCTATGGTACGAACCACTTTCTGTAAAATCCTAGATTGAATTGTTCATTAAAATAAACGTTTTATGATAATATAATATAATTTTAGATGGGCAAACCTTGTTCTTATTTGAGGAAAGTACTTGTATCTCTTGAATGCTTAAAAATTACTGAGTTTACCTTGAAATTCCTATATACTTGACATCTTTATTCGCATAGCTCTGCAGAGGCTGAGACTTCCCTCTCTCCCTACGGTTTAGATTACAGAAATTCCAAAGAAAAGATTTTTGAGCTAGGGAAGATCGACTGTATTTCTTTCTGGCGTATTGGATCCTCTTGCAATTTCCATCAATGCAGACATCCGAGACACGGACTGCATATCAAAGAAGCTACATGTTTAGGTGAATGTCTGAGGATTTGTATATTTAAATCGAAGGCACTCCGTGAATGCCGATTGCATACTGAACTGGCCACTGAAAGTGCTTCACGGAAGTCGTAAATCGTGGCAAGAAGCCGAGCTGGCCGAGGACTTCGAGGGAGCGGTGGTGCAAATGTCAATAGTGTGAAGCGAAGGCTATTTATATGGAAATATCAAACGATTCCCCAGACAGACAACGGTGCGCCCCAACCACAAGTGTATTTATAGGCCGGGCCTAACCCATTAATGGATACCCGACAAAAAGAAAGGGAATATCTATCTGTTATGGTTCAATAGCATTTGCCACTCATCTTTTCATCTTGACCGACAGGCCATCAGCAGCTGCCGCCTGCCACTGCCCCGAACAATTCATCATCCGAACTTCAGAAAGTGCAGCCAACTTTCAACGCCCCATAACGAATGGCCACTTAGACAGCCTCGATTTTCGGAGCACTGGCTGCCGGAATTGCCACAGAAGTGTGTTTGGCTGTTTAGCATAAGCCGCTCAAGAGGCCGAGGCCAAAAACAATAAGAAAACAAAAGACCCCTCTCGCCACTTGGAAAGAGACACAATCCGAACTCATCGAATCTTCTCAAATTAAATCCCAAATGCAACAAATTGAATTTCGGGCCTCACTCCCCTCTGTTCGTCTCTCTCCGGGATTTTTCCTTCTCTACTTCAACGATGTTTGTGTTAAAGTAATACCCTAGCTTGTTTGTGATTATGCTGAACATATGTTGACAAAATCGGGGAGAGGGAAACCGAGCTGAAACCGAAACAGAAACATGGACCGCACATGAGAACACAGAAATGCAATTGAGACCAAACGGAAGCCAGCTTCTGTCCCTCTTTTTATTTTTATTTTTTTTTGCCCTTTCTTTATTTTCCTACTCTCGTCTTGCTGCTGAATGCATTATAGTTATGCACATGGCATATCGTTCATGGTTTAGTAATGCGGTTCTATTTGAGGGTGAAGGGAAGTCGGGAACTTGCTTTTATTTATCCAGATTTAGTTAATAAATTGCACATAAGAATCTATAAAGGCGAACTTGATAAAAATAGCTAAAAAATATATTATAAATTTAAAATAAATATCTCTGAGTTAAATATTTTATTTATTTATTTTCCTAATATTGTCTTGCTGCTGAATGCATTATAGTTATGCACATGGCATATAGTTCATGGTTTAGTAATGCGATTCTATTTGAGGGTGAAGGGAGCTCGGGAACTTGCTTGTATTTACTCAGATTAAGTTAATAAATTGTATATAAGAAACTATAAAGGCGAACCTAATAAATATAGCTATAAAAATATGATAATATAATATAAATAACTCTGAGTTAAATATACCTTAAACAACTGAACTTAAAGTTATGATTTTCCATTGTTTAATCACAGACAACCTCCTACTTAACTTAATAAACACACTTCATTGTTTCATCTGAGATATACACAATTCTTAAAGCCATCCTATTGTCTCAATATAAAAATAAATTATATAAATACCATTAAGTTCATCCAACTGAATTCAGTAGGATTATGAATGATATTATTTCTAAAAACAATTCAGTTTCTTTCTGGCAAAAACTCTGGTATTGGTGCCAAAAACTTTGTCCATTCAGCAAAGTTGCTTCTCATTTTGTGTTCTATTTAAATTCGGTACCATAAATTAGAAAAAATTGCTTTTTCAGCATAAAGAAAAGAGTTTTATGGTGACTTCTACTCGTATTATGGCCTCATTGTATCTCATGCAAATTGTCACATGAATATGAATGCAATTCCGCAGTGTTTGTTGCACTTTAAAATGCGTGCTGGGGCAACTGGAACTGGAAATGGAAATGGAGATGGAAATGGATGTGGGGATGCATGCGGCCAGGGCAGAGATCGGCGGAGACGGAGTACTGGACAAATGGGCGACCGCCGAGGCGTCGGTGCCCCGCTGGAGGCATGCAAAATGTGTAAAACTCAGAGAAAAAGAAAGTTTAGCAAGCGAACAGCGAAGATATCCTAAAGAAATAACTAAATGGTGCACTTGCAAAAGAGATTGTGATGTTAATAAGAAAATCCTAATATCAGCTTAATAATATGATCTTTAAAAAAACCCAAAAGAAAAAAATAGAAAACTATGAATTATCCGGGCTAATAACATTAAGCCTAAGTTCTGGCCGGGTTTGCATGTAAAAATTCCCAAGTATGAATGCAGTGACAAACTGCTTTAAAACTACGCAAAGTTTTGGGTTTAAATCAGTCTGCAAAATAGATACTGATGGGGATACTTGGCTGGGAATAAAATTATGACGTATACTAAGAGGCCTGATGCTTGTTCTTGAACAAGTTCTAGTAGCATGATAGTTGTTGCATCTTCATTTGTCATTAGTCTCATCTAAAAATACCAAATAATAAATAAAGGTTGCAAAAATTAGACAAACCATAAAGAATTGTAACATAAAAGAATTTTGTAATGATGATTGATGATGAGAAGTAGACAAATTCAGTTGTTGACATTAGGAATTCCCGGGATTCCGCTTATTTGAAGTGCTGCCAAGTCCCTCCGGTCCCGCAGTGTCCCCTCCCGGTAGGGTATCTCGACGAGGGGCCGAAGAATTAAATCGTCTCTATGCGTCACGGGGCATTTGAGGCAGTTCAGTGGAACGGAGGAGAGTGAAGCTGACTTCGCTGACTCTGACTGGCCTGGCATTTGGCATTCGGTCGTCTGTCGTCACTTGAGAGCTAAGCGAATGCGGGCTCAAAAAAAGTGTATGTATAAAAAATAGGAAAGAAATGAGACAGCAACAGCAAAGGAGAAAAAAAAAGAATTAGAATTGGCGTGGACTGCCAATGAATTTAGCAGCGGGGCAATGTCAATGCACTTTTGGCGGGCTACATAAATAGACAGTCCGCAAAAAGCGGTAAGGTAACGGGCTTGCCAAGGAACTCCATTTAAGTGGAACATTTTAAATGAAATTAAAGAAAGAAAAGCTAAACCCCATTGAGAACCATCATTGGCTCATTCATATGCAAAGAATAGTTTAGATTTTTTCGACTAGCGCCCCTTGGCTTCTTCTTGAAACTTTTCGGGAATTCATAACCCATGAATTAGTTATGCAAGTCACACAAATATTCAACAAAATTAACACCTTTGATTCACAGAACAAAACAAAAAATATTAGTAAATTCAAAGGTTTATATTCGTTGAAAATTTCGATAGAATTGAAAAAAGTATTTAGACATTTCAGTCACGCTCTGATTTCCTGTCCTCTAGACAGTGGGAACAAACAACCAGCCTAATATCTATTAACACGTTCTTTATCCTTCCTTGGTGCCCGGGTCCTGTGCAGATAGGATCTGCCTGTGACCCGTGCTACGTGGCCATTGTCTGCACTCCCCGCAAACACTTGCACCCCTGCACACATGAACTGTGCCCTGGAAAAGGACTAAGGCTTTGTTTTTATTGATTTTCCCGGCCCTTCTTTGTATTGATATCTTGGTTTTATGCTGGACAATTGTGTGTGGAGTACACCTACCTGAAAGTGCAGACAAGAAGGCTAACAGCTGCCACAATGCCAGCGGAAGGTGTCAAATCAGGAAGGAAATATCGATTTCTATTTAAGAATTTCTTTGATGCACGTAAGCATGTGGGTTTTTTATGCAGAACATGGAATGCTGGCTATTGTAGAATAATCATTTGCAGTTTACCTCAAACCAAAAACAAACAATAGACCTTGTTCTTCGAGCACTCTCCTACTGAATATTGTAAATTTTTTAACATTAATCAGTGACGTGTGAGTACAAAGGCTTTAATTGGTTTCTGAATCTAAATTAGAACTTTTAATTCATTCTATATTCATTCATTTTACATTACATTTTCATTAATAAAGTGCTTTAATGATCACAGCTTTATTAAAGTGTATTTTCTGGTTTAACTGCATTAAGTTGTACTAATTCTTTAATGAAATAAAGCCAATTGAAATTTTAAAAATGTTTGTGGCCCGTAAACTCAATGTGGTTCATGTCCAAGCCAGAGGTTGTTAGTCTGGAAATTGTGTTCATTAAAGATATAGCTTGAAGGTCAGAATTATTAAGTTGATTACTTTTCAACAACTCAAATGGATATTTAAATATTTTGTTGGATAGCTACATTTATACTTCTTTAAAGCATTTAAACTCAATTAAACAGTGGATAAATTACTAATTGTGAATATCTAATTACTAAGACAAATTCCGTTCCCAGTATGTGTGGTTTTTTGTATCTAAATATATACACATGATGTGTGTTATAATGTACGTCAGCTTTGGGTTAATCAATCAAATAATATTGAGGATACACAACACTTAGTGGGGTGGCACATCCGTTACCTCTTGACTTTATTAATATTTATCCAATTTACATAGTCAGGCGCTGCTCTCCACTTTCACTCAGCCAGCAGATCGTCGACCCGAGTAAATTATATTATACAAATGTCGATTATCTTAATCTCACACTCTGGGTCCGGGGCCTTCATCAATCATGTTTGGCTGCCTGCTCAATGGGCAAGTGCCACTTGGGAGCCAAGGGGTGAGCTATAGGGGTTGCGGGTGGATGTAAAGAATATATATATATACGAGTTGCTCCAGTGAACTCCAAGTGATGATGGGGCGATGGGAAACATTGTTCTCAGGCTGGTCGACAGACGTCGACGTTTGTCAACATTAACTACACTTAATTCAAATTGTCAGCAGACATGTCACATCACAACGGTCATTTTCACCCCTTGCTGCATAAATTATGCCATAAAGCTGCAAATTGTCGACAGCAATTGAAAAGCTTCGCTGTGCGTTAAATTGCATAAAAACGGCAACAATTATAGCATGTGTGGCACGCACAAGGCATCATTTTGTCCGGCAATTAATGGCCAGCAAATGATTCGAGCCACTCCAAGAGCTCCACTCCACTCCACTCCACTCAGCGCAGCTCAGAGCAGCTCAGCTCAAATGAACTGACCTGGGGCAAAGTGAAGAGTTTGAATTTCCACAATTTGCATTTGCAGCGCGGCTTCCGTGGGGCGCGTTTCTTTAATTGCCGATAAGCTTTTCTGTAATTGTTCTTTATGTTTGTTTGCCTTTCTTTCCCTCCTTCCTGGCCTCCTTCCCTGGCCTGCTCTCGGGGTCCCTCCTTAGTTCTTCTTTATTATTTGCATGCCAGCGAAGTGTTGAAGTGCAGTTGCAGCTGCCTCAGCTGACGACTTCAAGTGGCTTGGACGGGGGAAATCTGGAATGGATCCAAGTAATTACCAAGCGGAGGAGGCAGTGTTTGCTGGTTAGTGCAATTGAGTGTTTCCCATAGTTTATAATGATTTTACACATTTTATTGAGATCTTTTAATAGCTCGAGTTGCTTAAGATGGGGGAAGTTAATTTAAGTGAGGTTTTACCATAAGATTAAAAGGAGGCAATCGCTTTTAAGGTAGTTGTAAAAAGAAAATAAGTCTCAGCCTTTCTACCAGAGCTCGTTAGGGGATGGGTTCCGTTTCACTTAAAGTCAGGAAATTCCGATTGCCCGCGGTCGCGATTAGGAAGGGTATTGAAAGAACCGCTGAGTTGGGTTTTTTCCTATTCCACTCTCGCGAGAGCAATTTTCGATCTCTTGAGGACGCTTGGTTTTTTAATAGATTTTTTGCAAATGTATATTTGCGTGTATTAAACGGTTTGCCTGCAATGTACAAGCAACGGAAATCGTGCGAGTTTTGCAGTACAGTACGTTTTTGTTAGCTTTTCTTTTTTAAAATTTACATAAAAGTAAAAGTTTATTTTTGGGTCTTAAATCTTTTAACTACATTAAAACCACGCTTGAAGGCATTACAATTTTCAAATGTTTGGGATCATTATTGAACCATCAGCTTAATAACTTCAGACCGCTTGGTTTTTAGAAGAGATTTTTTGTACATGCATGTTTGCGTCTCATTCTGGGTCTCCCTTCCACGGTTTGCCTGCAATGTACAAGCAACGGAGATCGTGCGAGTTTTACAGAACAACACGTTTTTGTTAGCTTTTTTTTTTAAATTTATATAAAGGTAAAAGTTTAACTTTTGGTCTTAAATCTTAAAACCACGCTTGAAGGCATTACAATTTTCAGATGTTTGGGAGCAACATTGAGCCTTCTTAATGACCAAACTTAAGGCAATTCCCTTGCTGGGAATTTCACGCACTTTCCAGAAATGTGTGCCGTGGCACACGTGTCGTCGCCAGAGGGCAATTCAATTACCCCGTACGACATCTAGTAATTTGCTTAGACGACCGACCGACCGCCCCACCTTTACACCCGTTACAAGGAGCGGAGAGCTGTCGTCCCGTTTTACACCGTGGCCTTTAGCTTTTCTGAAACATCTTGCGCATAAAACTAATTTCCAACGACTGAATATTAAACACAATTTTCAACCCAAGCGAGTATTAGATAAGATGGGTCGCTGCCGCTGTCGGTGTGTAATACCAAATGAGGCGAAAGGCCAATCTTGGCCAGACGACGCTTTATGGAAGCATTACAACAGAGCAGAGTAGTCAGCCGTCTAGGAATGGTTCACCTTTGCCGGCCTTATCAATATTCATAACTTTTGCCGGTCGGGAGGAGTAAGAAGTAGCGCAGAGATACTCCGGGTTGCGGTACTAAAAGAGATTTATGCCTTAAGTTCTGCCCTCCCCCGACGATTGATAAAAATTTAACACAAATTGACTGCGGCACATAAGCCTCGAACAATTTCAGACACCCCGCGCCTGCTCCCTTTAATTTAACGCTACGCCTAACTCTACTCTGTGCCTCACTTTGCCATACAGCGACCGAGAGAAATGAAGAAAACATTGAATCAGCATAAAATCTACATTATGAAAAGCTTAGGCTCCACGCTTCGAGTACGAAAATTTTATTAAAATTACCCACCCCATCCGGGGTTTTTGTGAAACTGCCAAACCGGCGGCATGTGGCAAGCCCGATCCTGGTCCTGGACTTTGCTACCTGGCCCGGTGATAAAATTAATAGCCTACGCCTGGTTTACGACAGCCGTAACAGACGACGCCGTCAGAGAAAAAAATAGCGATTGCCTCGAAAAATGTTCAAAAAGCTTTTTTGGGGGATAATTTCCAGTCCTCTAGTCTTTGTCATGGCCCCCGAACATCCCCTGGCCCCTCGCATTCCCTTGGATAGCAATCACGGAGCTTCATTTCATGGCGAGGCAGACACGAAAATATTCTAAGTAATTTCAGCTAAAATATGTTCACGATAGCCACGGATAGGCCATGACTATGGTGGCATGTTGCTAATTTAGTGGGCTGGAGCCAAGCCAGCACAAAAATGTTAACTGTCATCCATGGAAAAGATTCTATTTGGCTGGAATGCCACCAGATTGTATCAATGTGAGCTCAATTTTTATAGGGGCATGCTATGGTATTTTGAGGTTTATATCAATATTTTAGAAGCCATTTAAAATTGATATTGAGTGAATAACTTTCTAGTTCACTTCTGAATTTAAATTCTGTCGTGATCTATTATAATATTTATAAGCTCCAATGAGTTTCCAGCATTAAGCTTAAAGTTGCCAAGAGTGTGCCTAAAATTCCCAAGTAAGAATTCGGTCACTAATAAATCTCTCCAAATCAGTCAAATTGCAAATGTAAAAATATTATATACAATGTTAATAATAAAACACACATATTTAATGAGATTGATGGAATTAAATAAAATTATTTATATTTTTTAAAAGTACTGATAAAGGAGAAACAAATTCATTATAATCAGCTTATAAAGTAATTGCATTAAGGTAAATTTAAATCCCAAATAACCTTTGACAAATTAAATCACAGTTTTCCCATTTTTAATGCTCAAAATTTAATGAAAGATTTACCAAAAGCCCAAGAATGAGCTCTTAATACAATGGAAATAAATATATATTTTAAACTTACTTACTGATCAAGGAGAACAAAAATTCAGGTTATACAGTAATTGCATAAAAACAAAGTAAATTCCACAACTGATATTGGTAGGCCTGAAACCGCAAAAAAATCCTTTCACAAATTAAATCACAGTTTTCGCATTTTGAACGCTCAGAATTTAATGCAAGATCTACCAAAAGCCCAAATATTTGTGTAAAAACGAAACGAAAACCCCATTTTCGATGTTATCCCTCTTTCATTTTATAACAGCAATAAAAAATTCATCTTTTTTGTTACAAGTCAGTGAATCCAGCAGCAGTCAAACCGGAAGGTTGGATCCGGAGAGTGGGGGTCCTATTTGTGGAAAGGAAAACAAATTGCAATTGCATCGGACGGGCTTTATACGTTCGCCTGTCTTCCTCAGCTGAGTTATTATTACTGGGCAAGTTCCCATTTTTTGTATTATTAATTTTCATTAACTAAATACCCGCTGAGGGTTCTTTTTTCGTCATTTTTTTGCCATGACCTCCATCAGGCTGGAAAAATTCGAATAAAAGAAAGGCGCCCAGAAAATAAAAATGGGGAAAAAGGAATTGCGTAAGGAAAAATCGTTTGTAGGAAATGCGGCAGCAGCATGCGGGCTTCAAATGAAAAAGCAAGCCCGGCATCTATGTAGGTCAGTGTATACGTACACTGTATATTGTTGGTTCACACTCTGGCCACCGACACAGTCACAGGCGCGGGACCAAAGTCAACATGCACTTGCACCGCACGATATTACACATACGCCCCAATGGCACAGAAAGTTGGGAGAGAAATGGGGTGACAGGCAGACTTTCAGCAGTCTTTTGGCCAGGCCCATTACCCACAAAAGTGTGTTCGGGTTTTTAGCGCCTTCGCCTTGCCCCCCTGCATTCAAGTGTTTGACTTGCCTCACTCAACTTTTCACTCTCTACTCGCTTTTTTTCTTTTTTTCTTTTTGGTTAATTTTTGTTGTCCGTATATATCTTTTTTTGGGGCCATGCCTGGGAGAGGGCAAGTGCAAGTAATTGTTATAATGGTCCAGGAATATTCATGTGCTTGTGTGCGGCAGTTATTTGCTTACTTTACAATGCGCAACTCGGAGGTGGAAGGCGCCACAGTTTCCGCACCGGGCGGCTTTAGTATTCCCTCACAAACTGCGTTGGTTGGCAGCTTTTTGCTTCAATTAGCAACAGCCATAATTGCGGCTTATTTACATTCTTTTTGGGCGCAAATTTTAGTTGCCAGTTGGGTTAATTAGGCTGCTCGTAAATTATGCAGTCGATAATTGGGCAAATTTGCTGAGGCATTAACACAAAAAAAAAGTGGTAAATGGAATATACTTATCACATAAGTGGCTATAAGAAAATCATAAGAATATGGTTAATAAATCTATGAATTTCATTTGGGTGAGTAATAAAGAGAACGATGTGGTTATATATGAAAAATTGGTAATACATTTTGTAATATCGCATATAAAATAGCTTTGACTGAACTTTTTAACTTTAAAAAGGCTATTTTTACACACAACATTTTAAATTTGACCGCACTGGTGCTTTGTTTACATTATATGCAAACAGTGCGAGTGCCGGCAGAGTAATTTGCTGACTCGCCAGTCAAGGCTTTGACTACTATTAATATAAAATCATAAAAAGACCGCCTTAAAAAAGAAATTAAAGCATAACATGGGAAAATCATATCATATATATATATATCAAAAATACAGTTTTAAATATATATATAAAATAAAATAAATCGAAGTATAAAATGGGAAATCATTACTATATAGTAAATAGCTTACAGCTTGTTATAGAGACTTAAAAACAGCAAAATAAATAAATTCAAGCCATTGTAGAGAGGCACTAATAAGAAGCTTAACTAACGCATAATTATTCCCAAAAATATGTATTTACTTGGTTGTTTAGCAAATGGAATCACAATATTGTGTTTGCCTAACTCCGGCCAAATTCTGTTTTAAATAGAAAACATATTTGAATAGAAATCAACATTGAAAATCAGCAGGGCAGTGCACTTGTTTTCCATTCAATACTGTGAACATTGGCGCCAACTTCCTAAAACAATAAAAAGGAGGAGGACGAGGAGAAAAGTCAAACATCCGTGTCTAATTTATGCTGGCGCCATCGTTTCGTTTTCATTCACGAGCCGGCACTCATTAAAATAAAATAAAGTTGGCTAGAAAATGCCAAATAACAGATTCTCCCGCAAACTACTACGAATGGCGAAAATGTGTTAAGCATATGCAAATCGTTGCGGCGATAAAAACGTCACTCTGACCAGACAGACGGTTTGACACACAATCACGGCAAAAGACAGGCTGGCAAAAAGACAGTAATAAGATAACTAAGCAAAACGCCTTCTCAAAACATCGCCAGAACGTCGTTAATTATACGTTTTTCATATTTCTGCCAGCCTTGCATCGCTGATTGCAAATGATAATTTATCTCTGCGATATGCATTGATAGCACTGAGCCATCCATATGTGAGGAGGCGTGGGGACGCGTTAAGCGGCTTGTTGAGTTGGTTTCGGCTCTGATATGTCTCGCCCTCTCTGGCCAATAAATCATTTCGTTTATGACCGCCGACGTCGTCGTTGAATTATTGGCGACAATGTGGAAGCTTTTTCCTTTTCTTTTTTTTCTCAGATGATGGCGCCGACACTCCCGGCTCTCCCGGCTCCAACTCTCTTTCTGACAATGACGAAGGCAGGCTAAACTGGAATCTTTTGTGCGCCTTCCTATATATCTACATTTGGACAAGTTTATGGGATTGGGTTTAGGGTGTGGGCTGCCGATGACTGGGCTGCTTAGACGCTTCTTAAGGAAGCACTCAATTAAGGAGGGTTCTGCCTAGACTAGTTATAGGGAGTCAGAGCTGAAAGAAATATATATTTACAAGTCTGTAATATATATCAATTGAAATGAACAATTTAGAGTATATACTAGAAAGACGAAGAAACTAAAAGTGGTCTTAAAGTTTGACAAATCCTTTAAGTGGCGCAATTGTGGACAAAACTTAAAGTTTCTTAATTCATTAGTGAAAATGAAATGTGGTTTGAATAACAAACATGCTAGGATCTCACCCCATTATTTGCCTAATTTTACCCATTTTATTTTTTTAATTCAGTTTTCGGGCCGTGAAACAAAAATACCTTTGAACTTGCTTTCTGTTTGGCCAACCTGGTCACCAACCCTTGCAAGCCATTTGACAAAGCTGTGACCCAAAAAACGTAAATGAAAGGCAGAAACTGAAGACCCAAAAAAACTTTTTACCTTAAGCTCTTAAGTACTTGGAAAAGTTAGACAAATCCCCATTTTCTGGTTGGCAGAGGTTGGGGGATTGGGTACTTAAGTAAACTGAATTGAAATAAAACTAATTGCTAATTGAGCACCGTGCCAGGGAAGCGGATCTAAACCGAACCTAAATCGGACTAATGACAGTTGCGACATGACGTGTAAGGGGTCAGTCAGGCCTGGACACACGTAATTACCATGTTCGGCGACAGCGGAAACCTTTCCCAACTTGGGGCTGTCCATCTCGGTCTCTTCCGCTCCTGTTCCCTTCTAGTTTAGGTTATTGTTTCGACTTTGGCTGTCCCACTTTTACGTTTTAAATCCGCTTCGGCTTCCTTTTGTCTGTTATTGCCAGTTGTTGGGCACAGCCTCGCTGCTTTTGGCCACGTTGTTCGTTTGGGGTTTTCTTGTAATTTAATTTTGCGGTCAACCGACATGACACAGGAAGCACGGAAGGCATAAAGTAGCTGGCAGCGCGGACCGCAGGCCAGAGCCACAGAGGAGCATCCTTTCTAGCTACTTTCCTCTAATTTCATGGCATGCCTGCTCTGGCGCCTGATTTTGCTCCGGATGCACTTGGAGAAAGCTCTTTCATTCTGTGTGGAATAAAAGCAAACAATATAAAACTTTAAGTTTAATTTGTGTGCATCTTAAAATCTAAAATAGCTTTGCCAGCCTTTTCCTAAATTTCAAACTGTACCTTAAAAACGGAACAAAATTCAAAGTACACAAGGAGCCACCGCAACATCGAAGCATTAGTGGTAGTATGGAAGTACAATTTCCACCGGGCTCTAGCTGCAGACTGGTGGTAATCACATTTAATATTGAGGTCAGTCAGCAAAGGTGGTACTAATGACTACCCTGGCAATGGCTGAAACATTTGTATACCAAGTCTGCTAATACCCTTTGGTCAAGATCCTTATAGGGATGGCTTGATCTAGAATCGGCAGGAAATCAAACAAGCCACTTAAAAACTTTGTTAAGCATTGCATTTCTTTATAAAGTAATTAAATTCATAACTATTCTTTATTTAAAAATAAATTTTGCTATTTGGGTTACAACCTACGTCATTTTTTGCAGTGTATATACATGCCGGAAGCCGGGCTGCAGCCATTTTACAGCTTTTGCCAACATTTCAGTCAAGTGCGTTGGCGTTTCCGCTGATGTTGGCACGTGTAGAGGCAACATTTTGCTTTTCCGTCACGCTTTCCTTCATCGAGGGTCCTGGGGTAGGCTTCTGGGAGGTCTTTGTGCGTTTTGACACTCTTTTTGCATTAATGACACGTCACGAGCATCGTAGCTGTCTTCTTAAGAGGTGAATTTGATTGTATAAGCAGTTAAATACATTAGGAGCTGTTTTTTAAATCAATATTTTCCTTCTTAGCCTGAAATGGCCTTTGTTTTGTTGTGGAGCTGAGTATTTTCTTCAAGGTAAATAATTTTAATAAAGAAGTAACGATAGAAAGCCTATAAGAGAAAAGCCCAAGTAAATGTTTAAATATAAATAATCAAATATAATAATAGATAAATATAATAGTAGATAAATAAAATAATATATAGTAAATATAAGGGGGTTTTTTAATATTAACGAGAGGAACACTTACAAACTTCTTAAGCTTGGGTCATTAATGCTTGCTTATTCGCAATAAAAATGTTCCTTGTAGTTCCTTGATAAGATTGTGTTCTGAATTATTTAGGCCCTGAGCTTTAATACTTTCTAATTTTTTTTTATATTTTCTTTACAATTAAAGAAAAAATCTCAGCCTCCCCAGAAACTCCTTGACCACTCTGACTCTGATACTTAAAATTTACTTTGTAAACGCAAATGAGTTGCGCCCCTGGTGTTTTCTGGCCCAAACGTGTGCTAACGGTTTTCAGCGCCTGCTAAAAAAAGATGGCGAAAAAATAAGGGTCGCTTTTGGGTCGTTTCTTCCCCTGTATTTGTTTCGGCTACTTTTTCTCAATCTCATTTTCATTTCCTTCTTTTGGGCATCCTTTATGTCCTTTGTGAGAGTGGGTCCTAATAGGCTTTTGTGTTGGTCTCGGCTTACACGCCTTTGGATGGGACCAACGAAAACGAGCTGGCCGGAATATATTTCTAAATATTTTTAGAACTCACCAAACCGATTTGATGATGGCAAATATTATTCTCTAATTTGTGTATTTTTCGTTTTCTTATCTTTGCAGGTAAGCGATGAGTATTCCAAAATTTGCGACCCGGAAAGTGGTAAGAACAATAATAATTGCTCGAGCTCGAGGGTTTCACGATGTGCTATTAATATTGTAGCTGACAGGCTTATCTAGATAACAGCATGACTCCAATGGAATTAATTGCTAGCTCCCGCTGTGCTTTTCCTAAATGAAACTCAATTTAATTTGAAAGGAGACGAAAAACCCTCTGATATGCTCAAACGCTAACACAATTAAGCAAATCATAAAATCAATTAGGCGAGCATTGCATTTCATCTTAATGTCCACTGACTGGACAAATAAAATGGCGGAGCCAAAGTCAAACAATTTGATACGGCGCCACGCACATAGGCACCCCATTAAGCACACACACGCGCCCAGAGACAAACACACAGCCAGAGAAAGGACAACCATCTGCCCAATTAGAGCATTAAACCTAATGCCAACACGATTGCAATTAATTACCGAAGAAATTAAATTCCATGTTCAACACGTAAATGGCGAATATAAAGCGCGCCGCCACTCTGTTCCGCTCCGTTCCGTTCCTGTTCCGTGGGCCATTATGTGTGGTCATACCGTCGCCTCTAATTCTACTGCCGCTTACGCTCCCGCTCCACCCACCTACCTACCACGTGCCACCTAGGCCCGGACTCATCCCTCCCATCTGCCGGCAAACAATAACGTGTTGCCACGTTAATGACGCCACATGGCATCCGACTAGACCAATCCATGGCTGCACTTAACTTGGTCCGCGTTTTATGTCCCTTTTCGCTTTTCTCGCGTTTTATCTGAAATGCGACAGCGCGGCAAAGTTTTTCATGAGCTTGGAATTGGCCATGCGGCATGGGAATCGTGGGGTCAGTCGCAAATCGACATTATGACATGACCTGGCCTCCATGCGAGCATTATATTACCCTGTTGTCTTCCAAACTAATTATGTGTGGCCGCGGAAACAGTTTTGTTTGTCTTTAGGATTCCCACATTCCTACTTTTGTACTCTTCTATAAAATAAGAGTTTATAAAATGTTTAAAAGTGACTTGGGACGTCTGCCATAGAATCTTTAAAGATCAAATTGTTTCAGATTAAATTCTTAAATGTTTCAAGACATTTCTGTGGCATGTAGCATATATTTTTGCTTCAGGGCTTCTTGGAGAAATTATTCAATACATAAACATAATAATACATAAATTTATTTATATTTATTCCGAGCTCCCAGCAGGAGGCCCCGATTAACTCAAAGCCAGCAAGATTCCGGTTGCCCGCGGACTCGATTAAAATGGGAATCGGAAGAACCGCTTAGTTTGTTTTAGTGCGAGAGCAGTTGTCGCCCTCTTGATTTCCCTCCCTCTCTCTTTTCTATTTGTCTTATTATTTGCCTGCAATGTACATGCTTTTTTGTCTCTGATTACAACCATAAGGATATACGGGTTGAGCCGAATACATCCAAAGTTCTTTAAGGTATCAAGAGATATCTTATTTCCTATCTAATTTAGTATCCAACTGTCCACTTTTTCACACGTTAAAACTCCTTCTTGATTTGATTGCTGTGATTATTTTTAATAAGGGCTTAATTACGTCCCACTATGTTTAAGCCCAAAGCTTTAATCTCGCAATTATGTCAAGTCCCCATGGACTCGTATTAACAAAATGGAAAGGAGGGAGTTGGCCAGGACTTTGGCGTGTTGTGTGTGTATTTGACTTTTCGTCTAACCACGCGATACACACGTCCTGTGTGTTTGCGTTCTAAATATATACCTGTGGTGAAATTATTGGGTAATTGGTCAAATGCCAACTTGTTAACAAACTCCTCGTCGAGTTCAATGTTTTGCTGCTATGTCGGTTCAAGGCCATTGAGCCTTAGGAGTCGACATTTGATGATTTAGTTTGCGTTTTGTGCTAGTTGCTGGTTTGTTTTGCAAGCTAATTGAGTTAAGGAAAAATTGTTGATATAGTTAAGTGTACGTATTTTTGTTGCATACCTGTTTTTCTCTTTCTTCCTCAAGATATTAATTACTTCCACATATTTCGAGTTTATTATAGAAATTTATACCCTTCACGTTTTGTTAATTTGAAACTTGAACAAGACTATTGTCTGCCCTTCGGCCAGACTTCCATTATCAATGATTAAGTTCATTGAAAACAAATAAATGAGGGGTTGGGATTATGGGATATCTGGAAGGGAAGTGGTAGATGGGGGTACAGATAAGGTTGAGGGCAGGTTCATATCTTTGACAGGCTTTGCCTGTCCATTTACAGTTAATTTACTAATGAGCCAATAAAGCCACGCGACCGTAGGCTATTCAAGGCTTTTTGCACAACCCTAACGCTCCCCTACAAAATTGCGATATCATAGATGTCAACTGCGCACTAACAGCTTTTACCTTATTCTCCCCTGAATGTGCTTAGCGGTTGTTGGTTGGTGGAACACTCGCACTCTTACTGCCGGCACATATTATTTATTTATGCCGATGTCAAAACGATATCCGAATTAAGACAACAAATGTATTGAAGAATATATATTTTATACAATTCATTGTCGATAAGTATGATTGAACTGTCGATTTTCCTAATTAACCAAATCAACACAATGCTTTTAAATAAAAAAATGATTACCCATATGCTTTTAACAGAAAGGCATTGCACTTAAAATTCCCAAGTACGAATTCAGTGTGATAAAATGAATCAGTCAATAATAAAATCGAGCTTTATTCAATCAGCACAAAACATTAGCAATCACCTGGCTCGCGAGTCAGTAAATTTCTCACAGAATGTAAACATTGCACCAGTGCAGTTAAATTTTAATTTTGTGGCTTTTTTTAGAGATAAATAGCTTTTTTTTAGTCACAGCTATTTTTAAGCACAATATATGTATAATATACGTATAAAGTACTTTAAATCCCTAAGGATTTCTTGGAATGCAATTAAATCTTAAAAACTAATAAACATTGTTGATTTACATTTCCTTCATAAATTCTACGACTCAAAATGTTTAATGAAATGAAATCAAAATCGCCTAAAATGTAAATGTGTCAAGCCTTTACCAAATTACAAGACAAGTCAAACAAGAACAATAACAAACTTTTATGTTAATTGTAATTACACTTCAATCAAGTTAATGGGGCCATTTCAGCCAGCTGTGACAAGAGGTTAGCTCCATTTAATGATTTATTCAATTAGGTCTGAGCAGGAAAATGAAAATTTGCAATAAGGATTATTGGTTTACATGCTTATGGCCAGACAAAGTTTAAAATGACATCAAAGTCAGTTTTGGGGCATATCAAATTAGGCCTCCACTTAAGAAATTCAAAAGTAAAAGTTCTCCTTGAGCAGCGTTTTAAACCAATTAAGGCAGTCTCAAAAGTTTTGGTCCTGTTTTGCATTAAAGGATTTTCTTAACTGGCCCTGTAATATGCATATGTATATATATGTATTTAAATGTTACTTTAACGCGAACGCAGGTGTGCAGCTGACAGATGTAACAAGGCGCATACAGCGTCGTAAACAGGGCGGGAAAAGTTAAATAATGGTGGGTAGCAAAGAGCAAACAGCTCTCTCCCTACCTCCCCCCCTTTGTTTTTGTTCTTTAGCTTTTCCTGGATTTTCCGCCAAATCATGCGAAAGCGCTTTAAGCTGAAAATTTGCTAAGCAGGCGAATAGAAGAGTGCTGCTGCTCTTTTTTTATGTGCGCAGAGAAGGGAGCAGATGAAGCGGAAGGGAGGGGAAGTACCTGCGCTGCATTCTTGGAAGTTTTCCGAACTTGCAAAGTTTGAACGCTGCCTTTGCGTTGCCTACTTTGCTGGGCAATATTTTCGAGCTCTTAGTCGCAGGAACGATATAAATTTAGGTTATATACGAGAAGATTTTTCATAACTTTAGCAACCTAACATGATTAGGTACAAGGGTAAGGTAAAACACTTTTATCAAAGGAATATTTTTTGGATTTAATAAGGTGAATTCTTATTATAGTTGCTATAAATATTAAAAGGTCTCCCAGGATTTCTAATTTGATTTGGCTCTATTGAAATCGAAGTGTGAGTTGTTTTCGTCTTACTTCCTTGTTTTTTGAAGATATTTTCTTTGGGAATAATGCTTAGTTACTATTTTTTTATACTACAAATACAAACCAATACTATTTTACATTTTAAATTATGGTATATTAAACTACAATTATACAATACAATATTGTAATGGTTAGAAAAGAGGAAAAATCCTTTTAACGGGTAAACTGTAACAGCGACCTTCACATTTATTTTCCATGATATACAATATACAAAGTATATAAGTTATTTATTGTACGACCCCCATCAATATCCATTATCGGCAAAGGGTATTTTTATTGGAGCTTTTATCTGCTAAAATATTTATTTCGTTGTTGTGCCAAGTAGCCATATCTGGTTCCCATTCCACAAATCATAAATCAAGTAGTCAGGTTAAATGGCACATTACCATTTATGGCTTTTCAGCGACAGCAAACTGCACGGATGACAACTAGCAGGCACACATGCATTGGTAGTGCCAATTTGCAAACATGGCCAAGAAGCGAATAGTCACACGTCAAGCTGAAAGGCCAGAAGCCGTGGCTCCTCTCCCTCTCCCTCTCCCTCTCCCCGTCTGACTCTCAGACACAAGTGTAATTAATTACTAAATACGTGTTTGCAATGCTTAGCCGAGAACACACTAGCACGGACACAGCGGGACAGAGACGAATGCCTGGCTAAACTATTCGCACTTCAAACGGAATATCCTTCCGAGAACTCCAGGCTGTCTCAAGTGTCCATCTACCCTCCTTCCTCTCCGTCCACCCGCCAAGCCCCTCCTCATGTGCATTTCCATGATATTATACGTATATATATACAGTATTTTAACAGCTCTGACCACGCCCAGCTGTCAGTTGTGGGTGTTGGCTCCTCCGCCCCGCCTGAAAAGTGTTAAATAACAAGTACAAGTCAAAGTTTCCCGTCACTTCACCCCCCACATAGGGAAAGGAGAGGACACAAAAAAAAACTTTTCGCCCTCTAGCCTTATAAATGACTCTCAAGGCTTTTGAGTTATGAAATGAGCTCTCCCCCGGGCGCTAGTTCTCCCCCAGCTGGAGCCAAATGATAAATTGTATCTCGCCGCTCCTCCCCGTGAGACATTCGAAATATGCTGGTAATTATTTTGTTGAATGTCGCTCAGGTTTTAGTGCGAGAATTTATTATGTTCATTCTCTCGCCGGACGCCGCCCATAGACTAGACCATAATAAATTTGTGTGGGTTAGTTGGCATCGCCCAGAGTCGCAATTTATAAATGACCCTGGCTGTGCACTCCACGAACTGGAGGTGAAATGGTCTACCTTGCCACGGCACATAAGGAAATACATTGAAACTAATGCCTGTTTCATTAAAATATAAATTATATGACTCTACGGATCTGGTAGAACTTAATTAACAATTTAATTTGATTCAATCTTAGGGATTTCACATCATGAACTTAGAACTTATTTTAAGGCCCAATGCTAAGTAGCTCTGGAATCCACATCTTTCTATAAATTTCATTAAAATATATATTATATGACTGCAGATTTTGTTGAACTGAATTAACAATTTAATTTGATTCAATCTTAGGACTTTCACATCATGAACCTGGCTGAGAATGCGAATAAAGTTAAACAACAATGTCTGCCTCCGAACAAACTTACAAAGAAATATATTTTAAGGCTAAGTTTCGCTTCAATCCACATCTTTTCTGTACATTTTAAGTAGTTATTACCTTGTCAAATTAGCACTTTAATATTTTTTCCTTCAAGCCTTCAAGGATACTCCAATGTAATTGTACACTCTTTGGGTATACCTGTCAAAACGCAATATCAATTAGAATACAAAGTTTTGCGTTGGGAAGGAAACAGCAGCGCTTTCTGGTTCAAAGGACATGACAACAAATCCAAGTCGAAGCCAGCCAAGCCAAGTCAAGACAATTACAGACACTGGCCATCTGGAAGGAGAAAAAGCCAAGGCGGTTGCCCCAGCCCCCGCAAAATGTGAAAAATGTCAGGTACAGACAGGGCAGAAGAGTCGACAAAAAGCCATCTGACAGCCAAAAATAAATCGGCAAGGGAAAGACATAAACTTGACGGAGAAATTGTGTTTCTTGCGATACAAATTTGTTCACTTTGGTTTTAATAATATTGCGATTTTCACTGCCCCCTTCCTGTAGCATTTCATTTTAGAGAAACTCCTGTCAAACACAATTAAAGGCCTAAGACGAGGGGATACTGCTGCAGGATGCTTGCAGAAAATCAAAGTCCCACCAACTAAGTTAAAATGCAATTGACCCCAATGCCAGTAAGAGGAGCATTAAATGAATTGGCAAATTAAATAATAAATTTGATGGCCATCGCTGGTGGTTAAGTGAAACACTTTTTGTAGCCCACTTTTTGGGGCTTCGAAATTTGCCACCTTAACGGACGGCTCGAATAAAAGTTCTCAGTCGACCTCACTCCTTCCGCAAACTAGTTTCTCGTTTTTTCTCCGCTAATTGCTTGTCCATTTCACGGGCTAAGGGTTACGGGTATGGGATTGGGGGCAGCAACTTCGAACCAGGTTGCTATGTAGGTCGCCAATTGGATTTCAAGCAATTAAAAGCGGATTAAAACTGCTCTGCGTTACGGCAAATGAAAAAGGAACTGGGTCTCTTTTGCATTGTTTTTTAATCTGATTGTGTTGTTTTTTTTATTTACTTTGTTTGGGTTTTGTTTTCGCTGACGGCATAGGTTCCCTTTTAGGGGGATTCCCCAGCGATCTGGTTGCCAAAGAGGGATTCCGTCTCTTCTGTCTCACTTGTTACAGCATTTTTATGCGCATTAAGAAGGTAATTGCAGCAGCTTTGAAGGACTTAAGCGGGCAAGATATACATTATGTACGCAAAGATTAAAAGGGAGGGTAAGGAAGGATAAGACATCTCGCTGTTCTTCAGCACACAGGACTAGGTCGAGAGATGGGTGAGGTATGGCTGGCTGCCGCGAAAAGAAAATTGTAATCCATTGAAGTGTTTCTACAAAGCTGTCTTAATGTTATCAAACCCAACAATAAACTTGGCAATATCTAGGGGGAATTAATTCTACAATTTGTTATTATTTCGATATTAATCATTGTTTTTCTAAAAAGATCTGGACACTGGAACTGCTCTGCTCTCAGACAGCTCTTAGAAGAGCTGGACTGTTCCTATTTGAAGTTTTTCCAGTAATTATTGAAAAGTTTTGCCAGCTCGCAAGTTATGCGAGCATTAAGTAAACGTCAGGGATAATGTTTATGCATTTATAATGCATAATGTGGCAGCAGAGCCCTGCTCCATGGGGAGACGGGGAACATGAAACGGGGGCGGGACCCGCTCCAAAGTATGCAACAAAGTTATGCAAAGTGCTACGCCTTGCTTGCCACTTGAGAAGCGCTGCAAAATTCTCGAGCTATGTGAAAACAGAAAAAATAGTGTCACAATGCATAATGGGCTGAGGAGGCAGAGGCGGGGGCGGGTCGTCTGCGACATTTTCCTGCCAACTGCAACAGGACGCAGGTTAAGTTCTTGACGCCGGTGCCACATAAAGTGGCAAAAGTTATGCACGGCCTGTGCCAGAAAACGGGGCGTGGCAAGTGTCAACTTGTTTGATTTAGCTCCCAGGAAGGAGCCCAGGCGCGTCGGAAAATAACAAAAAAATAATCAGCTCTAGAGCTGCAAGCGGCAATTTCTCAGGCGCCAATCAGTGCCTCATTACATGCAACCTGGCTCGCCACCCGCCCGCACCTCATCCCATCGCCATCCATCCTCAAGTATATCAGCTTCCGCTGCCATAACATGCTGACGTGTTTCCGGCAAAGAAACATTAGGGAAAAACAAAGAGAGTAGAGCGAAAAAGCGTCGAGCGCATATATTTAATGTGATTTATTATTTTATACCGTCAACGTTAAAAAAACCAAAAAGTTCCTCCATGTTGTAAGTGGATGGAAAAAACAGGGAGTTGAATTTCGCAAGTTGAAGCTGTTATACACTTAAGGTTATTTACTAGGACACGGATTTTATTTAATTTTATCTTTCATAGAGATAAAAACATATTAAAAATTAATACATATTCCTATTATATATTTAATTTGCATTACATATTCTCCGGTTTGGTCTCTTCTTTTAATGCTCTAAGCTTTGGGTGCCGGGTATCTCATGGTCGAGCATTCTCCATCGTAGTTTTCATTTTTATTTAACGTACTTTATAACTTAATATTTTTTTTTCCAACTTATGCAAATTCCTGTAGGAATGTTATGTGGCACACATAATTTTACTATGTATAATGCTTCCTTTTTAATATATATTCTATATCTAGTATGTACTTTTAAAGCCTTCTCTAGGGTATATTTTGTCTGCTTTAAGTCTCATCCACTTAAGCTTTTAGAAACAAGACTTTAAGGTTGCTTGCTTCCCTTTAGTTGACGGCAATTAATTCTTAACTTCAAGATCCCTCTTCTCTCACCGGCGGGGCGCGCTGGAAACAAGTTAATATATCAACATTACGCCGCACTAGATGCCAAAACCAAGGAGTCAGCGTCTTGATTTTGCGCTTGACTAATTTCAGCTCTCGCTTTTCCTGCTACTTTCCCCTATATATTTTCTTTCACATTTTTACTTTGTTTTGGAAAGTTTTGTAAGAGAGCTCGTGCCACTTTGCCTGGCGTTGTTGGGCATATTCCGTTGCCGCGTTTCCTTGCCAAATTAGTATTTGCCAGCGTTGTCGCGCTCTCCGATGTTTTATCTTCAACTCCATTGCGCGCAGGCCAGCAACAATTTGTTTTTCGCTCCGGCAACACTTGATAAGCGAGAAACTTTCGCATTTTGTTGCCATTATTCAGAAAGTTAAGTTTTACTTTGTAGCTTAGCTTGACCCTATATTACGTTTTATTTTGATTGCACTGCCTGGCTACCACTAATCGGATATATCTTTTATTTTCCCATCTCTCGTTTCAGGTAAATTCTGAAGGATGCAAAACGATTTAGTAACACTATATAAATCATATATTGGTGGTAATTCCATCATTCTCACGGTGCCAGATAAGTAAAGTCACTTTGGGTTTATTAACTGCAGCTTTTAGGCTTCACATCCAGCAGGAATCGATTGCAGACCGTATATGGAGCTGTCTTAAACAAATGGGCTGGTAAACGTCTGAGACTGAATAGGGAATAGGGTTTACTGGACTCTGGCATACTGGCAGACATGCAAAAAGCCTGCCAGTACCGCATAAAGACTTCAGTCGAAATTGCATGAATAACGAGGAGAAAGAATACTCAGAACTTCTTCTTCGATGACCTATCCAACCAGGCAGGATAGCATCCTGTATTGAAGTCTAGGGCTGAGACAAATTACCTTATGTTTCATTACGGCTTTACTCAGATATTAAATCCCCTTAACTTAAAAAAAAAATAGTTTTGTATTTTACTATATATCAAAATTTTAAATATATATAGGATGATATAGTTTTTGCTTTTTTTTTTAGTCAAACAGGTAGATAAGATTGTTTTAATTTCAATGAAATTTCGTAACACCTACATCTCATACAACATCCAATTAAATATTCGCGTTTAATTTGCCGGAACTCGTCCTTGGTTCTGGCTGAAGTCTTTGCATTTCTAATTGTACCCTTATATGAACCTTGATTGTCCTCTGAGCCCAGGCTCATTTTTGGGTTGAATTCCCCTCTGGGGTTGTCGCCTGAATGTAGCGATGGCATTTAAAATATGCAAGGCATTTGACATTTTAATCAACCGTTGCCCTCGGAACGCAGCTAGGAACGCAGAAGGAAAAGTGCAGAAAGGACCGACGCTTCAGCTCGAAAAGACGAGAGAAAAATATGCTCTGGGAAAACTTGCGGAAATTCCTTAATGAATACAAATACGTCCGGCCGCTCCGCTTTCCGCTTTCCACAGTTGCTTTAGCGAAAAACTGGAAAATCGAGGTGGGCTAATTGAGAAATTTTTCGCTTTACCTCCTTATCTGGTTTTAGGGTTTTTTTTTTCAGTAAGAAAATATGGCTACATATTAATAATGTCACCTAAAAATGTACATGTGACAAGCATTTGTCTGATAGTTCTCAGATCTGCGTTCTCCTGTAATAATATATAATAATAATAATAATAATAATATAATATAGAATTTTTCAATAGTTTAGAACAAATGATTTCTTCTATAACAACTTTGGCGTTAAATTAATTAAAGAACCTCCTCCAATCTTAAATTGGAAAGTCAACCACTATTTATGAAGTCAATGTGTGTCCGTGTGTCGCTGAACACGTCCTTGGGAATTTCAGTAGACCTCTGGGCTAGTAGGGGTACCACTGATGTGTGTTTTTTAATTAGTTTTAATAATTTGACTTTCCAACTGAGTGTCAGACCTAGGTTTTGAATTTGGTGTTCAGTTCGCAGGACATTGCATACTTTTCGGGGCGCGGCGACATCACTTTCTATCGTTTCAACCGCAGGACACGCACACAGCTGCCGCAAAAGCAGACGCATTAATTGCGGAATTCTGTGGGTGGCAACATAACTAACGGTAATTAGCTACTTTATGTCATGGCCCACACACACTCAACCAGCGAAACAGTCATTTGTCAAAGCCCTCGGCCGAGCTTATGTTGGGAATACTGCGGCCCTTGTACACTTTGTGGTCCATTGGGAATTGCAATTAACGCATAGTTTTATTTTTATTGCCTTCGGGCTCCATGATTCAACTGCGTTTACCCAACAACATGGCAGTTCCACACAGTTATTTGTCCATAAAATGGAATGAATAAATTGTGCTGGGAACCAATCTTGTTTGTAGCCAGTATCTTGGTCTTACCCCTACTCGACCATAGAGCTGTGGTTTATGCCTCAAAAAGTGTAGTCAGAAGTGGTACATCCTAAATGTACATATGTATGTAGTTCTTCCAAGTGGGTTGGATCTTTGGATATATAATGCCCATTAAAATGTATGCAAATATGTTTATATTCAAATCAGTTTTATTATCACCAGTGGTATATCTATTTTACGTAGTATCTATTTACTGGCTCAAATTATGGGATTTCTTTGATTATAACATTAGAACATTTAAAATTTGTAACTAATTATCGAAACTTCAATAGAATTTAAATAGCTCTCGTCGCAGTAATGTTCATTTTCTCTTTCTATACTTTTCCGATTTTTTTTTGTTAGCAGCGCAATCCAATTAATTTTAAACCTAACTAATTGAGGACCACAGAGTCGTACAGTTTTATTACCTTAAATGACCATTAAATGAAGTGCCGGATTCGTATTTGCTTCTGCACAGCCGAAATGTCGGTTTTACCTGCACATTCTCACAAAAAGGAGGTAAAACTACAGCCAGATTTATACTAGGAAGTGTAACAATTGTATTTTA
Organism: Drosophila pectinifera; assembly: GCA_008042775.1. Taxonomy (NCBI): domain Eukaryota; kingdom Metazoa; phylum Arthropoda; class Insecta; order Diptera; family Drosophilidae; genus Drosophila; species Drosophila pectinifera. The sequence goes on from VNKC01000473.1 coordinate 89,908, forward strand.
TACTTAAAAGAAAGTTTAACAGTTGTATTTAATACTTTAAAATATTTAAAGGACTTATTTGTTTGTTCTGATAATTTTTACTAATTAAGTGGTAAATGATTTACTTAAAATACCAATATTGTACAATATGTTGTATATTGAAGTGCCTAAAACTAAGAAGCGATGTCTTCAAGCCTTTCCGATCTCAATAAGATGTTCAGGGCTTTATATATTTGATTTATGTAAAAAAATCAATTACTGGGCTTCTTGGGGAGGCACAAAATCGGTTCCTTTGAACATGGGCGAAAAATTTTGTGGCACTCTCCCTCCAGTATACGCTTAGATAAATTCATAAAATGTATTTTGCATTTTAATAGCATCATTTGCGTTTTTCCCATTGCCAAGCAAATAAGTTTTCTATTTGCATTTATATTCCATGCAGGCTGTGATCTTGTCAGCAATCCAAGTATAAAAAGTATGTAAAAAAGAAACGGTTCTTTAGAAAATTGTATATTTGCAGACAAATCAACTATTTTGAGTGAAGGCAATTTCCTCAGCTTGGCCAGGGACTCCTCTGCATTTTAATTCAATATGTCAAAACGATTCGTCAACAACAGCCTGGACTGGCAGTCCAAAGTGGCGGTCGCCAAGAGCTGCCAGTCAAAGTCAGGCAGTCAGCCGGTCATTCAGTCAGTCAGCCAGTCAGTCAGTCATTCAGTCCGTCAGCTAGGCAGTCAGTCATTCAGTCACTCATTCAGACCGTCAGCTAGGCAGTCAGTCAGTTAGCCAGTTAGTCAGTTGGGCAAGTGGCCTTTGTCTACACTTCGAGCCATTTAACTAGTTAGTCGGTCTGACCACAAAACGCGGCAGCAGGCATTACCTGGAGCCCACAGACCGAGGGTGTCTGTCACTCAGGATGTCTATTGCTCAGGCAAGGACCCAGGATAATAGTACGACGTAGTTTAATTAGCAAATATGCTAAGAGTAGAAGAAAAACATCTCAAAATCACATATTTGATCAATAATTATATGATTTAATACAACTGTTTATTAAATTCAAGCATGAAAAGAGCTTTAAGCTAAATAATTTAAAAGTTAAAAATGCATAGACTATCAATATTGTTATTAATATATGGGTTTGCCTCTACATAATAATTATCAGCTGTAGAATTTATTAAGTCTATTCATTATCATAATTAAATTAATCTAATTTAATTGATACACTGCAGAACTCTACAGTTTTCATTTCGTTAATTTATTTTCTATAATTTTTTCCACACGTTTTGCGATGTCTACAGTGCGTATGCTTAATATCCGCATCGCATTGTTTATATTTCAATTGAAACTGCTAATTTATCTTGTTCTACTTTGTGCCCCTCCGCATCCCCGCCTGCCTGCATTTGGGATAAAAATTTCAAGCAATTTCGGTGTGGTGGAAGTACAATTTATCACATTGACGCTGATGAATTGTTCGCTTCACACTATGACAACTTTATCGTTGACTTGCCGATGGTGCCCGGTCCTCCCTCGCTCTCTAAAACCCTCCTCAGCTTGCCACACTTACTACTTTGAACACCACCAGCGGGACTCTCAGCTTGTCTTTGGGTTGTTTGTGTTGAATTGCTTGTAAAATGTTTTGTAACTGTCACGACTGGTGTCCTTCGACTCCTCGCGTTTCCGCTCTTGTGTCCTTACTTTCCGATAATGATTTACCATCGTTTGTCAAGCTGCTTTAAGAAATGAAATGTCATAAACGTGTCTAGAGCTCCGAATGCATTTTAGTATCTGTGTTCCCTTAATTGGGTATATTTATATACATATACATAAATTTATAGTAGCGAGTGCAACACTCTTTGAGATGGGTGGAATAATAATTAGGTTTTATTGCCATATTTATATTAAGTATAAGTAAGAATGAATATTTAAGACTATTTATTTTAAAGGTAATCTCGATCGTTATTCAAAGAAACAATTATTTCTTAAGATATAATAAATATTATATATTTTACTAGTAATTAATTGTCGGAATCAATGCCTACGCATAAACAAACTGCTATTCTTTAGTAAATAAATCTTATTGGGTATCTGACTTTTAAATTTGAACAGCAATCGATTCTCCCTTCTCTTTTTTTTAACCAAAACTTTAAGATGATTTCTCTTTATGAAGAAATCAGCAGAATGTAACCACCCTTTTTGCCTTCGAGGACGCGAATGTGTGTCGCCAGCCAGTGAAAAATCACAATCTTCCAAACTTCAATCAGGCATACATTTTTATTATCTGGCGTATGTTTCCCGCAGCTGTTGCCAGGACCTCGTCCTTCTGGCACGAAAATAGTAGCCTGATGATGTACCGAAGTGCTCGTTGTTTTTGGCGTTATAACTGTCACTTGTCCTCGATACACTTGTCTGCCAGTCTGCCAGGATGTCGCTCCTGACGGCTGCTCCTCATGCTGATGTCACTCCTTCGAAATTTTCTGGCTCCCCTTGATTCCGGCTGCTTGATGGGACAACTGCCGTTAAAGATTTAAATTTATGCCGCTATGATGGCGCGCGGCAAGCCAAAACTGTAGACGAAAAATTGATATTTTATGGTTATGAATTATTGCCAACGATTATCGGGCAAAGTTCTGGGGATAAAAGAGTTTCCCTTTATACTTTATTGAAGGATCGGAACAGGCTAGGGAGAACAGGGCACGATTCGTCAATATGAAACTCTTTCCGACTCACAACATGGTTGGTTGAAGCGAGAAGTCGACACTCACATTGGAATTGTGCTAAAAAATTTCGAAACACACAGAGAGACGCAGGATGAGGGCCAGTGAGATATTGCATTACCCATTGTAGTGTTTGAATTGAAATAATATTGTGGAACGGCGCAATATTGGCTTAGAAAGGATATTGTGCACTCGTCGGTAAACAAATAACTTTATACGTGCACTCATATCCTGCATATGAAACGCGATTACTCTGTATTTACATCTAGTTGCCTGCCAGTTTTATTTGCTGTATATCAACGATAAATGGGATTTGTTTCAAATAACTAACTGACATTTGAGCCTGAACTGATGCATAAAACAATTGAATTGTAAATATTGCAACAGCCTGACCATCCCTGTTTGCCATTTGAGCTTTTTTTTATTTAGCTTTGACTTGTCCAACATCAAATTGATGTCAATACATTTTTGTGGCCCATCACTTGACTTGTTCCACTTAAAATTTCTTGACTTTGTGCAGGGCCCGATGCATTTGGCCAAATGCCTTTTTGAAATGAAGCCAACTACTTGTCACACCCACTAGAGGGCACATGAGCCAAGGCGAAAGGAGGCCAAAGGAGACCCTTAACTTAACTTGACATCCTCCTCCCCAAACCCTCCACAGCTTCAATTGTTTGCCCTGCTCGTCCTTTGACATGCGCCGAACAAAAGTATTATCTGAAGATGGCCACAACTGAGTTGTTCAAATACATAAATATTTCCATGAGATTGAACTAATGTTTTACTATTTTTTATTGGTTAATTAATTTGTATATAATATACATACTTAAAAGATGATTTTTCCACTAACTTAAGTCACCTTGACTCTAATTGTAATGCTGCCCTTAAGTTCATAGGCTGAGACTGTTTTGGTCTGTGTATAATGGACTCGTATGTATGTGTTCTTTGGAAAATCTTTGACTGGGGGTTGGAAGGATGAACAGTTTGACAGGATCGACCCCTTCCAGCTACGCTCGTTGCTCATCGCCCTCGACATCGGAACAGGCAGCACACGACACTCCACGCCTGGCTGAAGTTGCTGTCTTGTCGAGAGCTCCATTCACTTCCTACAACTCCAAGTGCAGCTCCAATGGCGACTGCAACCAACTGCTGCTACAGCGGCTCCGAGGCGCAGGACGAGGCGCCATTCAAGTGTCTGGCATTCACGTGTGAGCTGTGGCAGCTGACAGTTGACATGCTGACAAAGTCAAACTCGTCCTGCGACAGGGACGAAGCCTATGAGCAGTGCTGCCAATTTAGCAATTTTTTTAAGCTATTAATGATTTTTTTTAAAATACTTTCAGTAGAAATAAATTATGATTAAATAGTTTGTAATATAAGATCAAAAAGCACACTTGAGTCGGATCCCTTTGCCCCACCAATATTTAACCTAAAGTTGATGCATGCACTGCACCTAAAATTCCCAAGAACGAGTTCAGCATCATTGCTATAAAACCACGCAAAGCTTCAAGTAACCTTCATAATATATTGTACAAATACTCCCAGCTTCAAATTAAAACTAGATTGTAATCATATATATTATTAATAAAACGATTGTAGAATTAAATGTAGAATGAAACATCACTGCTGGTAATGTGCCTGCGTGCATGCAACCCCCCCTAAATTATGATGTGTACGCGAGTGCTGTATTACTTTTAATAGCTGCTCTCCCCAAACTCTGGGGGCATTCAATTTATTTCCTTTCACAGCCATCTTATACACACGTTGTTGTGCCGCCGTCGTGCTTTTTGAATTTTTCATATTCGCCTCTCATGTCTCTCTTACATAATTGCTTTCTGGGCCCTCCGCTGTTGTGACTCTTTGTTGTGATTTGCTGAAAGCCATGATTTCATTTTAAATGAGTTTTTGATTTATGCATTAAACACATAATTGTAGCAGATTTCATATTTTTTTCTCTCGCTGAATATCTCTCCTTTTGTCCCTTAGAGCGTGTGCCGGAGGATTTGTCTGCCGGCTTGGTGTGCATAATTTAATGTTTGGCTTGATTTATGCAGAGACGCTAACTCGGCGAAGCTCTGAAAAAGGTTTTAATATAACAAATAAGTTGGGGATTTACTGAGATGGGTTCGTGAGGCACTTGATCTTGGGAAGGGATGAAGACTTTGATGGGGAGAAAGTGACAATTGAAGGGAATTTTAAACGATATAGGTTCGCGATTCAAAGTGGCTAAAGGAATAAATTACAAACTGGAGCCTGCGAAAACTTCATCCACTTGGTTCGTAATTTTGAGCCAGTCAAGGATGCAGGAGATTTTCCACTTAGAATCAGTTTTTGCCCCTAAGCGCCTAATTCCATTAAAAGGAACCCCTCAAAAACTCTGGCACACTGCACAGTTCTCAAATCCTTTCCCACTCAGCAGCACCCAGAGACTCCCAAGCCTCAAAAAGGCGTCCTAACAGCAATTAAACTAAAAGCAATTAGGTGCACTGGCAATAAAAATTTAAATATTCATATTTTCAATGCAAATTAAATGGGGCACGAAGAAGGCAGAGGAGAGACTGAGAGCTCAGCTGTCTGCTGAGATTACTTGCTGCAAAATTATGTCAAATTATAGAGCGCTCATTAAACACTCCTGCCAGTCCTCCTTCATCCGGTTCAGAGAATTTCCCCAGAGCGCTTAATAGAGTGTAAAGTTTTGAATATATATCGGGTAGAAGCAGTGGCATAAAATGACATTATTCTTGTTTATGAACTCGTTCCTCGGTTGTATGGCTAATAAATTGTTGACCAACTCCTAAGCATCAATAGAGATTCATTTAACTTAAAATAATTTTAACTTTCTGATTAAATGGGAGTGCAAAAAGTTTCATGAGCTGTTCTTAAAGAGGATTATTTTAGGTATTTGCCCAGAAGTGTAACACGATTATGGGTTTATAGCATAATGACTTCTGTCTAGCTCAGTACGTAAATCAATAAGGCTGAAAGGTCAGGTCACAGCATTCCCAATTTCATTACGCTCCGACTGGTTTCTTCATCGTTTTAAGTTCGCAGGCCAAAGTGTTTGAAACATTTATACTTTATTGCTATTTTGCATGCATAAATAGACGGCAGCAGCAGAGGAGGAAGCGGCATCAGTTCCGTATCGAGTAGCATCTCTGCAGTGCTTGCCAAGTGGGTCACGTATCGCCAGAGTCTGTAGCTGTATCTGTATCTGTATCTGTATCTGCATACACCACTTCCAGAAGTTATGCGGCATACTTTTCGGCTGATATATACCCACACGTATAGTAGTAACACCCCTCTTGTGTGTGTGTTCGTTTTTCTTGTTCATTGACTCGAACTTTTGCCTAGCCCGCTCTTCTCTGCTGGCATGTTTTCATAGCTTGTTCTGCTGCTGTCGGAGATAAAAATTCAATTATGGCCTTTTCGCTGCTGGCTCTGGTATTTATTAATTTATTTTGAGATGCAAAACCATTGCGAGATATTTATTTAAACTCAAAATACGACACATTAATTAACACGTACCAATTGATTTATGCCACATTAATTGCCACGTCACGCATTCGCTACCGACAAGCTGCAATTCATATAATAAAGCCAAAGGTGAAATGGATAATATAAAGGATTCGATTTGCAGATACCCCGCCCTTTGAAAAGCTTTAAATATTTGTAATATATATTAATTTATTAACTGGCTAACTAATTTATTAGATAAAAATTTGCCTAATTCGGTTTATATAATATTTTTTATTACCACTGCCTAGATATCGTTGAATTAACTGCCTGTCATAAACAACTTCTCTCCTTAATGATACTCCCTTTATTTTTGCAAAAAAATAAGCCAATTTGCATAATTATAATTGATGGCCGATTGTATGTTCAACATATGTCAGCTCAAATATTAACCATAAATCTTTTTAAATATTGAAATAAAATATTTAATAATGTATACCATAAAAACCGAAAAGTACAAACAAAATTCGAAGCATTGCCGACTACTGAAATAAGTCTAAAGAGCCAGAAAAGGCAAGTAGAGCTGCCTTGTCATCCAAGTGTGGGACAAGTGCCACTAGAATAATGTGTCAATAATGTGCGATTATATCGACTACAATCAGCCAAGTCCTCGCCCCGACCTAAGACCCTTTACGTCAGTCACCCATCCGACATATTGCCGATAGAAAAAGCGAGAGGAGCACGAGCAAGTTGTGTGAAGTTAATAAAAGAGGAGAAGGACGACGGTTCAATGGCAAAGTGCCTCAACCTTGCCCTTTTTATTTCTCCCACTTTCTGCCGCTGCTCATTTTGTATTTTTCATATCCCTAAAAGTCACGTATTTATTTTTATTTCATTTTTTCCTGCGTTGTTCTTTGCGAAGGCTAACGGAAAAAATCAATTGCGCGCAAATTGAGTAAATGTCATTTAGACTTCCGGCGCCCCCTTCGCTCTTCGCCTTCACCCCCCCAAAGCCGGCTAAAGAACATAAGCAAACGATTGTCAGACATAAACGCACACACTCGCACTCCAGCCGCAAAGTATGCGACAATGTGGCATGTGATCCCGCCATTGCATAAATATGTAAGTTGACAACTTTCAAGGCTCTAAACGAATGCGTGTGCGTGTGTGTGTGCATTGGGGTGGACCTCAGCCTTAAGCTAATTTAATTGTCAGCCTTTTTAAATTTAATTTTATTTTTAATTCTAGTAATTTTAAAGATATTTTTTAAGGGGTTTTACCAGTAATAAAGGTACAACAAAATTTTGAAGACAACATATACCAGAGTCTAATAAATAAAATGTAACAAATAGCTTGTGGATTTCTTACTTCTTCTTTTCTTTAATTAGACAGAAACTGAATAACATGCTTCTATAAAAAAAGACTAATTTTATTTTAAGTATAGCTTATCTAAAAACGCCTCTAGTAATTTTAAAGATATTTTTTAATGGGTTTTACCAGTAATAAAGGTACAACAAAATTTTGAAGACAACATATACCAGTCTAATAAATAAAATCTAACAAAGAGCTTGTAGATTTTTCACTTCTTTTTTTTTTCAATTAGACAGAAATTGTATAACGCACTTCTATATAAAAGACTAACTCTAATTTAAGTATAGCTTATTTAAAAACGAATTAAACTCACTAAGCGGTATATCACTTACTGCCAGACTATAGTGGCACACCCTAATCTTGGCGTGTATGCGTAACCACTTTAAACACAATCTAATGTCAACAGGAGAGACACTGAGAGACTCCTTTAGCAGGCAGGCAGGCACTGCACTATGTCGTTTGCTCGGCCCGACTTATAAATGTGGTTTAGCTTCCATCTGGTTTTGTCATAAGTGGCGAGGACCTCCCCCGATGTCTGTGTTTGTGTGGCACGTTTGCGGCTGGTGCGTACTCGTATCAATGAAGCCGTTAGTCGAGTGGCTCTCCATGCTCCTCGTTGACTTTATTGGATTATCAGGCAAATTTTTTTAGTATTCCTTTGGCCCGTACTCCCTTTCAAGCATATTGAATATCCCCTTGAATCCAAAATGGCTTTTCTTCGGCAATGAGTTTTTTGAAGCATATTTATTTTGAATTGATATGGCATGCAGGGGAGGATAATGGCTGGAAAACAAATATCGGAAAAAGCAAATTGAGAAAGTTTGGAGCACGCAAAATAGACGAATGGCCGAAGCATATTGCTTTTATTCGTTTTGAGCTAGCTTGCTAATGTGTACATAAAGTGAATAAAAAATTATGCCATTTTACCTGGACACAAAAGAATGGATTTAAGCAAGGGGAAAAAAGGAAATATATTCAGGGAATGTACATTAAGTCTTATATTCCAACTAGAGATTTCACATATGCCAGCCAGAATAATGATTATACATCAAGGGAAATACAGTCATTTTATTCTGGGTGTTTGGAAAATATAGATAAAATAACCGAAAATATTTAAGTTCAATCTTATGGCAGCCTTTTTAAATGATTTCAAGTCCATAATGAATTTGTATACTTAGTTGCTGTCAAACAAGTCTCTGGATAGTCGCAAAAATTCTTAATATTTTTAAAAGCAATCTATACTTAATTCGAAGTAGTACTTCACCTCCCTAGAGGTTTCCTTGGCCCAACGAATCAATCTCCCCGATTATATGTTTTGGGAACATTAATAAATTGCACATTGCGCGACCTCTTTACTCGGAAAACACATAATATACTGTCTCCTCTGACGACTGCTACGAATGCAGTTGACGCACAGCTGGGCTCCTGTTTTCTAAGCAGGAGAAGGGATACAAGTTTTTCAAAAATAGACAAAACACAGAAAGGGGAGAACAATCTCACATTTCGGGCAGATTCACACGTACACCTGGGTAAATACCGACAGTCAACCCACGACAACTAGGCATTCTGATGGGCGACACGACAAGAAAGCGCTTCGTTTTAATTGTTGGGCCGCACAAGTGCTTACATTGCCACTGGGAGGATCTACCAATGAGATGTGACTCCAGTTGGGCCCAGACTTTGCTTAACCCACATGGGAAGAAATCAACTCGAGTTGCATTTTAATTTGCACACCATTTTCTCGGCACAGCCCAGGGACATAAATAAACAAGACTGGAGAACTAGAACTAAAGCAAATACTTTGGCAGTTCTCTACTAAGTGGATGTGAGTGTGTGCTGCACGCGGAGAACTCAATTTGCCGAGCCGAGCAAATTCGTTAGGTCTCAGGTGGGGAAGAAAGCCAGGTAGTCGTGCTAAATCGGTGGAAAAACAAGCGTCAGGAAGCGAACAGCATGCAAATCAGTTCAGCATGCGGCAAAAAGGTGTAGCAGCAGCAAAAAGAAAAAGAGAAGAAATCGAACGAAATCGCCAATCGAAGTTGGGGTAATCGGATAAAGGAGAATAAAGGATAAAGGATAAGGGATACACGTGCGCTTTATTTCAGCCCAGTAAATACTTGAGATTCTAACTTTCAGGAGTAACAGCATTCACCTGCTGAAGCCAAATTCCTTAGGCATCTTTTAATTTAAATGTTTTTCACAGAGAACACTGAACTTGCCGAAAGCAGAAAGACCGTTTATGCGGATTATCTTGTTAGCTAAAAGAGTTATTTATAGAAAAGACATATAATAGCATTAGCAACAGGTGAATAAAATTTATTTAAAATTTTATTACATTAGAAAAAAGCCAAATTAGCTTTCAGCTCTTAGCTCTTTTAAAACATTTTTCTAAACCATTAAGCAAATTGATTTAAGCCAGGAAATATACAAAAAGTATAAGTATTTATATGCATGATCTTGTCAGATACAAGAAATATTTATATAAAAGCCATATAATAGCATTAGCACAATAATACAATTTATTTACAATTTCAATACATTAAAAAAAGGAAGTAATAGTTTTCAGCTCTAGATCTTTGCAAACCTTTTTCTAAACCATAAAGCAAATTGATTTAAACCAGGAAATATACAATAAGTATTATTTAGTTACTATTATCCCATAAAATGCAGAAAGAATAAATAGAATATTGTATCAGATGTTATTTTAACACCCCTTTAAATCGGCATGCCGCACTCCTCATCCATAATAAATGCTGCACAAACTGCTCTCCCCATAAACCTTCCTGAGGGGCCATAAATGTGGAGTGGAGTGAATGCAAATAGCGCAGGTTGGCGCAATAAATTTGAAACGTTTTCGGGCTGCAGTTTGACTCTCTGCAGTTCGCCATTTATTTGTGCTAACAATTTTGTCGTTGGCAAACCCGCCCCTCGTTCCGCTCTTAAAAGCGCATACCTCCATATTTTTTTTTTTCGACATTTTCCATGACAATTTGCTGCTCAATTGAACCCGCCCGGATTGCAGGGGAATCACCTGCCTCCGGCTGCATCTTGCTCACTTTGTCGCCGGCGGCTGCTCGCCCGCCATCCCGCTGCCCTGCTCTGCATAAGTTTGACAGGTATCTCCATGTGTGCCTGTGCCTTTGCCTCTAACGAAGTCATTCAGCGTTTGTGTCATGGGCGTGGTGGTGTTGGCCAGGCAGGTATGCGGAACCCACCGCGTTGCAGCTGCAACTTGGCCAAAAAGCGCGTCACGAAGCTGCTTTCATTATGTTGCCACTCTGCCACGTTGCCGAGGCATGTGTGCTGGGATACCCTTCTAGAGGCTTCTTTAGCTTTAGACAAGTTACACATTTTACTCAGGAATTCATAAAAGGCACTTTTATGTTGTTAAAATGTTACTGTTAATTTATTTGTTCTTTTAAATTGGTCTAGACATACATACATGTGTCGGTAAACCTATTAGTAGGAACACTCTTGGTAAAATGTTTCCATTGAAAGCTACCAGCATTAAATTGGGTTTTTTTTAGACCTTTATCCATCTTGCAGCTGAAAGGGTATTGCCTGCCTTGCTCTTGCCCTGTTTTCTGACGTTTTTTGGGCACTATTTTGTGGGCATTGCAACTGTCGGGCTGTCGTTCTGTCGTTCTGTCAGGCGGATTGGGGCGGAACGAAAGGGAGGCGTGCCAGTGGGGCAGGTGTTGTGGCTGCGGCTGCGGCACTGCCTGTCCTCTCTGATTTATGTTGCCAATCAGACATTTTGCTTGCGGTTGCACTCTACTCTGTGCCCTACACTCCTCTGTCCTCTGTCCTTTATCCTGTGTCTCCTGCGTGTGCACTCCACGTTGATTTGTTACCCAAACGCTGCGTAAACAAGGATGCAAATGGATTTTGTGCGACGCCCGCAAAGTTTATGAGCTCCACTTGGCTCTACATCATGCCATTTGCCGTTTCCGGAATAAGCCGCTTAGCGAATCAAATGAGCCTAGTTGTAGGGAGCGTCTCCTACAGAGAGATTATCCCGATATAAGCAGGCTGCCGATTTCTCGGTGCCTTCATCAGAGCAATGCATTTCTACCAGCTGCTCATCCGATAATGGGAAATATATAGCCTACTCTTCGGGATATATTGCCCAACGGGCTTAGCCTTGTGCTACCTATAAAATATTAAATGCATTTGGAAACACGAGGAAACGAAGGAAATCCAAGCCGAGCCCCATAATTCAACGTTTGAGTCAGGATACTTGCCAAGTTATCTAAATGCTACCAGGAGCAATCTTCGTCGTCCTCCGTTCCCTTTCCATTTTCTGGCAACTGGGCCAAAATATTTTTACTTGCCTTGGCCACCCATTTTATTCCTTTTCTTCGTCTTGGTCTTAGACTTTGCAAAGATTGAACAGGAAAAACGCATTACCAGACTCTCAGACTGAGGGGAATTATAACCTTTTTAGGGGACATTTTAAAGCGAAAGTAAATGCATAAATATTAACAAAATTCACACAAAAACGGAGCTAGGATTATCCTTATTTTCTGTCTCCTTTTGATTAAACTCTCCTCGTACATAAGTTGGCTGGCATCTGTCACGTTTACTCGCATGGCCGCACGTGTGATGAATACTTGGCAATTAGGGATCCCGGCTAGGCCCTGTTGACATAACCAGGAAGAAATCATTTAGGAAACGTTCTTGTCAATTCCGGCTGACGTTTGATGCCGGCTCCCAGCCGCCGGTTTGGGGGCAAAATACTCTTACTTATATAAATATTTTATTTATTTACTCTCCTGATTTCGGTTGCCGGCTACGTGCGGCAAATGCCTAAAATACTGCTCGGAGATAAATTTTGTGCATTTTAGTCATTTCTTTTTTCTAGGAAATTGGTTGACATATGTATGTATGTGGACATTTGATTGATCACTTATTCTGGGGTTGGAAGGATAATTTCGGTATATTTAATATCGTTATTTCATATTTAACGAACAAAAAAGTAACAAACATCGATGTTCAGTTTCTGTGGAATTGGAATTAGATTAAGTTTTAATATAAATAAGTAAAGATAAATCCTTTCTTGGGAAACAACTCTTTGCTTGCTTATTTACCACTTTGTTGCTGAATTCATACTTGGGAATTTTAGGGGCAATGCCTGCAAGAACTTACGCTTAATGTTTGCGTGTTTTTGGCATGATAAGTAGATTCTTGATGTATGCTAAATAGAATTATAATTAGATTAAGTTTTAATACAATTCAGTAAAGATAAATCCTTTCTTGGGGAACAACTCTTTGAGTGCTTATATAAATCAGATATGAAAAAATATCTTTTAAATAAAATATGAATTCTTTAATCCTACTTTCCACTTGATGTACTGATATTATTTGGCAACTTTTTAACAAGTACTTCCTTCTCTTTGCAGGTAAGCACCTACACACTTCACTGGGTAAACAAACTTACGCTACCTCCTCCAATGCGAGTGCTTAGAAAAATGTTTGGCCAACAAAAGCGTGTGGAATTGAGGGGTACATTTTGCGGGTGAGTTATCCACTCCGGCGGAGTGCGCTGAGCGGTGCTGCACGCAGTTGTAAATTGTCGGATAATTTAATTTGTGGTTAAACGCAACTTAGTCGCATGTAAGACCCCAGACACATGGCTCCGTGACTGGGGAACGAACGGGGTGAAAGGGTGCGAGAATCAAGAAGTTGTCCTGGCAACGGGTAATTGGGGAATAGAAATAATGCCAACCCGAAAAGGAAAACCAGAAACACAACGCACAGAAGCTGCTCGAATCCGAAATCCCTTTGGAAAGAGAGCCAAGGGACAGGGGAGCGGAGGATTCTCTGATCCACTTGCCAATCCCCCATATATGTGTGTGTGTGTTGTTTTTGCGTCCCAGCGCTTTAGTTGCTTTTTATGATTTTTGTATTTGTGCGAGTAAATTCCCTTCGGTCCGGACCACATGACGTATGAGTAATGGCTTTAGCCTGCCATGCTTTTGTCTCGCACTGTCGGCATTTTGGTTGCTGCCGCCGCCGCCGCCGCTGTTCTTGTTTATTCTGCGGTCGCGTCTACCACCGCCGTCCCCCGTCCCCCGTCCCCCATCCCGTCAACGTCCGCAATCGCATATGCACACGGATTGTATCCGAAACTATATACAACATATATCTGTTTCTGTGCTGCTTTTGTTTCTGGTGTTGCTGCTGGCACTCCCCTCCGCCCAGTCGCTTTCTGCATTGTCAAATTGGTTTGTTTAAAATGAATACTTTGTTGCGTTTTGTTAAAGGAATAAAGGATTGTTTCCCAAAGGTGGTGCCAACGGATAAAAAACTGCAATGTTGTTTCATTTCATCTGGCAAAAACAATACAAATACTACTATGAGGTTTAAAAAACAGATCAAAGGGCTAAATTGATTTTAATATTAAACTGCTGGTAAAAAAAATAAACCACATAAATACCTATTCTGTGGTGTTTTAATCGTTTGCCTTGCCAATCGATACATTGTTTAAAAAAATAAAATGCTTAGTTTTTAGTAAAGACAATAAACAATTGTGGGTTTTTTTAATTCCGCCGTCGTTTGCTTTGCCAATCGATACATTGTTTAAATAAATAAAATACTTAGTTCTTAGCAAAGATAATAAACAATTGTGGGTTTTTATAAGCACCGCCTTTTTGCCTGTAAAAAATACACCTCATCACCATCGTTATGTTCCTCCTAATGAACCCTTCAATACAATTCAGAAATTTCATTCCCATTCATCATTTCCGAAGTATTTCTTTGGTTTGCGGGGCTAAATAAACTCAGAAGGCATGCACTCGGGACTTAATCTGCCGCATAATTCAAAAGCCTCTGCATCATGGCCTGACAGGCCAAAAACCAGAGAAACCAGAACCCACAGACTGTACAAAAAAAACAATGAGGAGAAGACCCAGCGAAAAGGGAAGAAAGTTTCCTTCGAGGCAGAAAAGTTTTCCTCCCGCTCTGCTGGGCCACCCGCCCCACTTTTGCCTGTTGGTAACTTCATATTTATATAATAACTTTATGTTTATGTTGTAGATTTTCGTCCTTTCCCTCTTTTACAACTCCTCCCGGGCGAATGAGTGGGGGAAATTTACAATAACAGCGATCCTGAGACACTTTTGGAAAGGAGGCGGCACAGAACGGGATGGGATAGCCAAGGAAGCCAAGGACAAAGACTAAAACAGCAAACAAAGTGCAAAAGCACACATACACTGTAGCAATAACAAAAGGCGCGTTGGCGTCTAAAGTTGATTTCTTAATGTCTTCCAAGCATCTACTGTTTGTCTTGATGAAGAAAATGGCAGGGCCCAGCGATGATACACCCACGCTGTCACACCCATGCACAGTGAGAAATGTAGGGATTACATGACAATTAAATAGAACCCAAATTTTATGATAAAAATAGCTCAATTTATGACACTTTTAAACTGTGTCATTTGATGTTATTATCAACTTGGTATTACTTTAAATCAGTGGTAATAATAGTAAACAATAAAAATTCATTGCCTAAAAAATAGTTTTTTCTAAAGATAGCTATTTAGTTCTTAAAATTGACTGTCAACAGAGGCTTGTGAGTCAGGTTACTAAAGATAGCTATTTAGTTCTTAAAATTGACTGTCAACAGAGGCTTGTGAGTCAGGGCTCCTGGGCATCATCTAGTAATATTTGTTAGTAATATTAGGCAGTACTTTCTTTGCTCTGTGCAGCCGCAGCTTCGTCATGTGTGTGAGCCAAGTCAAAAGATGTTGCCCGAGGCAATTTACACTGAAGTTGTTTATTTTGAAACACTTGCCGAGGCGAAAAGCGCGCTCAGCCAATATTGTGTGAGTCACTGCAGCAGGAGCAGGTCCTGTCTATATCCCTCCGACATTTCCACAGCGGAAGCGCCAATGTGCATTATTTGATCAGACTGTTACTTGCTGTTGCTCTTTTGTTCAACTTCGGCACACCACACACTCGATTGGATCGGGGCTTTGACAACTGGCAAAAGGGTCCTTCGAGAGAAATCACTCTGCTGGTATGTGAAAAGTAATTTAATTCCATTTCCTTGACCACAAAGAATGTTCACTGCGACGACGATATGGAAAATGAAGAATTGGCCAGCCAACAGAGGCCAGATTACGCAAGAAAGTTCTTAACAAAAACTAAGTAAATATTGTTCACAAAGGAATCAATTTCAACTTCAGTGAACTCTTAAATTAAATTGATTAAAGTTTCATAGCGACTGCCAGGGATTTTTAGTTTGCTGCTCAACAAGAAATTCCCTTTCAATTTGAAATTTTAATAACCCTTGGCATTTTCTGCTTCGTTTAACTGGAGGGGAGAATTACTTTCGTTTACCTTTTTGTGCGAGCTGAAAGTTTACTCAGCTAACTTGGATTATTCTCCGTTGCTCATTCTGCTATCATATTTATTAATTTCCTCGAGATTTTTCCACAATTCCAGGTCAATATATAATGCAATTCAGATTTTTCTCCTCAACAAGTTCGCCAACAATGAGCCCAACTATTTTTTCCTCCTCTGCCATAAATTGCCTTGCTGTTACAGTTGTGAAACTTTCACGGATAGATGAGGCGACTGCATTTGACAGACTTTGAAAATTTGGCGGAGTTCGCTCCCAACCTCCACTCATTTGTTGTTCCTGCAATCGAGGGTGTCCGTGTGTGTGGATCCTAAAGGCTTCATTCACCCGCTTGCGCTGATATACAGAAGCGCAGGAAACTTTTTTCCGAACGGGAAATGTGAAGCACCTTTCGTTTGGCCAAAAGTTTCCAAGTGCCAAATAACGAGAACTAGTCGAAAAAAATAGAAGAATCCAAAACTTGCGGGCCGTTGCGGAAATCCAATATTCAAAGAGCATAAAAGCCCAACCCAAAATTGAGAGAAAAATATTCAGAGCCCCCAGAACTTTCGGTCACGCCAGGCCGGTCTCTCGGTGGTAAATTAAATTTTAATAAACTGAAAGCGCTCTCAGGCTAAATCGCTTTTTGTTTATAGGCGTGCGGCAATGTTACGCATACGCCGTGTAAGCCGCCTTGTAGTAAATTTTAATTGGCTTGTCGCGCGTTGTTTTTCCCACTGCCGCCGCGGCTTTATTTTGATTTCGACGCCTGCCGACAAGGGGGCACATGATTAAAAACTTTACATAGTTTCGCTTCGGGTTTTTGTTTTTCCTACATATTTGTTTTCGGTATTATTGCAGGCAGGCAGAACTTTTGTATGAGCGAAACTTGGCATCAAATTGGCCAAAACCCACCCGTCGCGGCGAAAAGTTTGGCCGTTTTCATCGTTCGGTTCGTCCGTCGGTTGTCATGACAGACATTTTATATAAGAATAGTTTGGATCCAGGTAAAAGTTTAGGATTTTAATTAGTTTCGGTCGTCGCATAGTGCCAAAGCAATTTGTTAGATAAGGGTTACTCACTTTAATTTAGGGCCCCCACCGTCTGGTTTAATATTGTTGGGGTCTTGTCTGTCCGCCTGTTGCGGTGGAGGAGCTAATTGCCCAACATCTCCATGGAGGAGGTATTACTTACACAACTTGCAGGCAGCACGTGCTTACAAAGAGTTAACCAAATAATTTTCCTCATTGATGGGCTTTTCCCTGATTGCATCTACCTGACATTATTTGCATAATCAATTAATCGGCAGATTCCCCCTAATGAACTTGCTCTTAATTACCCAACTGTGTGTGTGTCTGCTAATGAATTTCGGATACTTCAAAGGAGCGATTTATGCCCTTTTCTCTGTGATTCCCACATGTGAACATCATGTCGGTATTTATTATCGTTAATTAATCATCTGGCCTGCCGTCTAGGTGTCAGTATTCAGTATTCTGGGTTCACCAGCCAGCCATTCAGCATAAAAAGGATCCGGGCTTTAATTACATTTATTCACATCTCCGTCTAAGCCCCCCGCAAGGTCTGAAAAGCTTTTTAGTATGTGTCAGCGACGCCATGGGGTTTCCATTAATTTGTTGCTGTTGTTTTGTATTCCCCAGGCTTATTATGATGACTTTTCATTGGCTTATTCACACACGGCCAGCATTTCCCTCATCTGTTCTTATTTATTGGATTTGGGATTTGCTGATGCTGCTCAGGCTGAATGGGGACTTACTTTTTGGCGCTCTGCTGCCTGCTTTCGTATTTTTCGCCAACAGCGACAGTGTGTATAATTAAGTTTGCCTCTTGATATGTATTCTTCCACCTGTCTCCCATCGGACTGCCATCAGTCACTTCTTATGCAAATGGTGTTGGCCGGCATCCTGCGCCCTCTCACATACGGGGGAAACTTTACGAAAAGAAAGGCAAACATCGACTCTTGAATACCCTTTTGAATCTTCAAGTGACTGGTGAAATTCAGTTAGAGTTCGCAAGAGGGGATTCTAATTCACGAAAAGTTCGCAAAAGACCGGTAGCCCTCGGACCCAATAAAAGGATAATCTCGCTTTAAATTCAAGAGCAATTTTCGCTCTCCTGAAGCCGCTTGGTATTCGAAAAATTATTTTGCACATGTAGCTCTCTTTTTCTCCCTATTTCCCGCTTCACCTGCAATGTACTAGCAAAGTCGCAACAACAGAAGTGTTTTAATTATATAAAATATGCGATATATAAAATCTCTATCGATTTTATTAAAAATAACAAACGCACCCTTCTAAAATTTTCTTTTCTATCACACTCTCCTCTTATGAAAGGTAAGAGAACGGAAATGCTGATCAAAATAAGAAACTTTTGCAAAAATAATTTATTTTAGCAAGATTTACGGACAAGACCCTTTGTAGCCACGAATAAATAGCGCTTGCTCTCTTATTCAAAATGGCTCCCCGACGGGAAGTTCCTTACGTTTGCATAAGGGCAAAATAAATGTCGAAAGCTGAGACGTGGGGTCACGTGCGTGGAAAGTTGTGTGTGTGTTGTCTGACGGTGGTCTCCGCGACAACTCCCCTGATCCCTGCTCCCTCCGTCGCCCTGCTCCGGCACCATATTCAAATGCATATTGATTCTGCGGTCCATCAGCTGTCACTGCCAACCTCCCGGATCGCCGACCCCGAGCTCCGTGTTTACAAGTGCCGCAATCATGATATGCATCAGCAAACGAGGCTCCACCAGCCATGCGTCCACCTGATGGCACCAGCCACCAAAAGACAAGGAGCCGTTGCTAGGGAGCAACCAGGACCCGCAACACATTTACACACTCGAGGCAGTCGAAGGCCAGAGCTAAACATATCCCCAGCCAAGTAGACAAAAGCTGGAAAAATTTGCATACCTCCCTGGTCGCTCCGCCGCGTGTGTGTGTGTGTATGTGTGTTTGTGATAGTTTCTCCCCCATTTCTCGTCTCGTTTTGCACTTTCCAGGTCCTTGCTTGCGCCTTCCCATTCCACATTCCCAATTTGCGGGCCATTTTGAACCTAAATGGTAAATAGACCTTTCGGTTTGATAATGACAGCCAATACAGGCAGAGGCCACAGGAAATCAAAGCAGGGACCAAGTCTCAGACGAATCCTAACACATCCTAAGGATTTCCACAAGGATTGTTGGGTGAATTAGCATGAAACTTAAATTCTGGTTTTAATGACAGGTTAAAATGATTCTAGGAATATAGCACTTTAGAATTTGTATTCTAGATTCGGTTTCTTTATGATTTAGTTTGTCCTATAATCCTTTTCTCCATTTGAGGCATTTCTAACTTTATAAAAAATATATATATTAACTCTTTATTGGCAGCCTCCTGTATGAGTATCCCCCATAAATACATTTATTCCCAGAATGATCTACTCCTTAAACTTATAGCTTCTTTCTGTAATAAGCAATTGCAGGCGAAATGAAAATATATTTCCTAAATTTATAATACATCCTTCACCTTAACTCCGTTTTAGGGGTGTTTTAAATAGAAAACAAATATTCAAGCCATAAGAATGCACATTTTAGGTTACGGACTGGCAGAATTCTTCTGAATTCGTAAACAGAAAATGATTCTTAAATCGAGTATGGGCCACCTACTAATAGTTATCCCACATCCCATCAATCTAAGCTTCATTAATTTCCTGCCTGAATTCCCCCAGTGGGTTTCCCCCTGTTAATGGCTCGCTTAAGTCTTTTCCCAGCATAGCACCAAATTTGCTGCTGTTTTGTTTGTCTGAAAGAGAAGAAAAAAGAGAGAAATTTGCATGAAACAGCAGCAGTAGTTCGAATCCTGCAACGTGCGTTGCGATAAATCAAAAATCTGCAACCAAGGCAGAGGTTTCATCCTAGCCATCCTGGATTCCTCCTTTCAGGAGGCGAAACAAGGGAAATGCATTGGCCATGCAAACACGCTGATTGTGTAAACACAGCAGTGAGAAGGGGCAGGAGTAGCAGCCCCGAAGACTGCCGAGCGACCCACAAAGGGTGCTGTTTTGCGCACAACAATGAAATTGAATTTCAATGCCATCCCCCTCATTGCTGTCAGCCTTGGCAATAATTGTTGGGCTCTCAGCTTGACGGCATGTGAGCTGCGCTGCATATACTTGAGACTGCCATTCCGCGCTACTTGCCGCCATTGTTGCATAAGCAATTGCTTCTCTTTACCAAACCCGAAACAACAGGGAAAACAGTCGCTGCCTGGGAACCATTATCGCCACCGCCGGCAGTCCTTGCTCCCAATTCCCATTTGCAGTTGCCATTGCATTTGGCATACGTGTAAATCGTAAATTTCCGTCCGCAAAACGAATGGTAACCGGACAGCGAAGGAGTCGCAGCCGGAATGGGAACAGGAACTGGCAGGGGCTGCCGGAGGAGGAGAAGTCACATCCCAGCCCCGGGCACAGGGCAATAGCTCATTGTGGACAGAGCCAGCGACAGGGACAGCGGCGGCAACAGAAAACAAAAGTCACTTGCCCGGTAATGGAATAAATATCCGTGAGGAGCATCGTTCCCTGCCGGCTCCCATATGAGGATTGTCCAACATTTTGCGGCTATTTATGGCTTCCAACTTTATGGCTGGCAATTGAAAATGAAGCCAGGGCAGGGAGATTTATTTTCGGTTAAGATAAAATTTTAAGTCTGGTATTTCGTCGGAATATTTGCAGGGAAACTGCAAACTCAAACAATGAGCTGAAAACCGGGTATAAATGCAGGTGCCATGTTAAAGTGGAGAAGTAAACTTAAACATTTCCGATTTCTCTTACTGATTTCCCATAAATTGGTATTCCGAAAATCCAATTTCAAAGCATCAGTGCACCAGCAATCCCAGCTCTTCGCCATTTTTGTATATTTTGCATATTTGTCGCATTGAAGCTGACCAGCTGTGAGCTGGCTAAAGCCAACACCTCTCCCCACCTGTACCTGCACTCACCTTCCATTCGGGCTCCCCTTTCAATTGAGGTAAGAAGGAAATGCGAGACAGGGAATCTTTTATGACATTGCACCCACTGAAACGGAGATGCGGATGCCGGAGTCTGGCTGTCCTTTATTGTCAGCGGTGTATAATTTTCACACTCCTCGCGCGGATGCGAATGCGAACAAGGATGCGCAGGCTAAGGATGCTTGGGCTACTCTGTTAAACCCGCTGGCGGTTTCCATCACTCCTCGAAAGCCTGATTTGATTGCACTGGGCTTTGGTTTCCCAGCTCGCTTTCTACGCTCAGCTTTTTGATTATGTTGCAGCATTTTTGCATCATTATACTCATAAATATTTATGAGCTCGTGTTGTGTAAACACAAAACCAACGTGAGTCGTCTTTCGTTTACCAAGCATTTAAAGCAAAGCCAATTGATACTGGCCAGTGCTCGGACAATGCAGAAATGTGTATAATAAAAGCGAAATAAAATCGTTTTAGTCGCTCCGAGAAATTGATTGCTTTAAAAGTGCATTTAAACGAACTATTTTATTATTCCGAAAGTCATTTCGTTCGGCATCAACTGCCAAAAAATCTGTCGAAATAAATTGAAAAGTAGAAATATTCGTCCCATACGGCAACAACAATTTCAATTTGCCTCCGATGTGTGTGCAAAGCCAACAAAAAACTGAGATTAGATGCCACTTTGTTTTAGCATGAGATATGTGCTGAATGCCCCAAAGAAATATTCGATTTTTTCCACATAAAATATGTTTTGATGTGCAGACATTTAGTTTTCCCATGTTGATCAAAGTTTGGCAAACCAGAATGGCAATTCGATTAGTTCGAAATAACTCAACATTTTTTCTCTGGTTCTGGTGAACCACAAAAGTTTCAGAGAAAAAAATATCTGGAAATTTGCATGCTGTTTTAATTACACTTTTTAAGAAAACTTTGTTGGTGGCGCTATCTATAATCGAGTCAATTTTGTAATCCTAAGGGAGAGAGAGCTCTGGCAATCCTTGTCAAAAACATTGATATTAAGGTTAGAATTGGATTGGTATCTTATAGCCGTAACATTAAACAAAAATGAAATGCTTTTCTTTCTTAAATATGACCGTTTAATACGATTTTAGCAAAATAGATAGCAAAATAAATATAAAAATATAAATAAATCTATATGGATGTCATCAAAATAGCACGACTATATCGTATAATTGCCATAGGATTGACCTGCACTAATATATAAACAACGAAAGAATAATAAAGCTACTGGAATGTAGATACTTAAGCTGACATATCAGATATGTCTTTATTTAAGTAAATAATTATTACCCTTTAAAATTATTTACACTGAACATATTTTATAATAAAGTAATAAAGTAGTAAGTAATATTTTGTAATAAAGTTCGTTCTCTGTTGATCACGAATAATACGTTAATATAATATTTTACACTGTCAAAAGCACCCGTGTGGCTTCCAAGAAATGTAATGGATCACATACCACATACAATATATAGAATAGCTTCCAAGCTATGGAAATCTGATTTTCATAGAAATTCGTATGATTTACCCCTCAGTATGTTGTAACGAAACATCTTGACATACATGGCGTATACGCGATGCCACAAAGTGTTGCATATTTTCGGGAGCTCTTGTTGAAGTCTTTAATATTTGGAACTCGAGCTAAAATGCGCTGAGACAAGTGATGTATTTAAACATAACATGCAACAGCATGCTCATGTCTCAAAATTTCGGAGACTTCGCCCGAGTTCTCCTTGGCTTTGTTCCGCTCAACTCTTGGCTGGATTTGGGGGATTGTCGGAAACTTGTCTTCACTTTTGACTTGTTATTTGTGCGAAAGGAGCAGCGCCAGCAGGCAGCCGGCAGAAACAACTACAACAAATGACTCATTTTCCACGCACTTCACTCTGCAGTTGCGAAAGTTTTCGCCAGTCTGGAAAAACCAAACAATGCCAGCGCGGGTAGGGCGGAGGACGAGCAATCAAACTCGCTTCCAGCTCCGACTTCCTGCTATATATACCCGTCGTAGCTTTGCATTTCATATAGCTGCTCGGTTATTTATCATAAATTTGACTCCGCCATGCCATTGCCTTGATGCGGCTTCCTCTGTCACTTCCTCCCCTTATCTCTGGCCATCGCCTTGATTCATAAATTATTTCATATTTCATTTCCTTTCCGTGATGCAACACAAAACACAAATGCTAAAAAAATATATGCATGCTGAGCACTGGAAAGCTGTATATGCGGAATCAGTGTTCGCTCTTTGGCAGGACTGTACCTCAGTGTCTCTGCCCCACGGCGATGCAATAAAATGTCTGTTTCTGCTGATACGCCGCTCCCTGCTCCCGCTCCCTCGTCCAAGCACTGGCCAAAGTAAACATAATAATAATTCCAGCTCCAACTTGAATTTTCCCCATCAAGACTCTTTAACATGTTTGTATTACTCACACATACAGCAAGTGGAAAGTGTTAAATAAGAGCAAATGAGCAAATTAAAGTCATTAAGGAAACGTAGCATAAAAAACTAAAATGAACTTCAGCTTTCACAACTATTTAATGAACTCATTTTATAGTTTCGCTCCGAAATACTGAGTATTAAATCTAATCAGAGTGTGACTTGTGTTAACAAAGGTATTATTAACTATTTAATTATGAACATTCTATTATATTCGTGCACAACTGCGGCATATTCTACTGGAAAATAAAAAACAACACTATTTTTATTCCCTTGTGCACTTATTAAACTCTTTACCAGACTCACAATAAAACCCATAAACTGTATAGCAATATACTATATATAGACAAACATTTTGATAGACATCCTGTACTTGTTAAGGATAATGCTGGGATGAAAAGCCAATAATTTTATGTTGAATTATAAGACATCTTTTTACGAGTTAATACTCTAGACATTTAAGCTGTTAAAATGCAATGGTAAACAGCAGTTAAATTGCAAATAAATTCGCTGCCACGTTCGTATTGTGACTGTCGGAGTGACTAATGGCTTTTGTTTGTTTTTCTTCTTAGTATATTTTCTATATATTTTATTTTCTATATATTTTATTTTGTATAAATTGACTTAAAAATGGATCATCCTAATTGTAACAATATAATTAATTATCCAATTGTTATGCCTTAATTGTTTCTACAATTGAATCTTATTCCTTAAGACTTTGTAGGACTTACAACGTTATGGATCACTGAAAAAGAACTTGTAGAAATAATTAAGGCATACAACTTAAATAAATAATAAATTATTTATTTATTTTTTTTTATAAAAAACAAAGCCGGAACTTACATTACATTAGTTAATTGCTTATTGTTGTTAATTCAAATACAAGGTAAAAGATAACTGTAGTTGTAAATTATAAGATAAGATTGAAGCTTATTACAAAGAAAAAAAACACAAAGAAAAAATTAGTAATGGTTAAAAGATGTTGAAGACTTCCAGGCTTCTTAAATTCCAATTTACAGAGTAAAGACATAAGGTGATGGATAAAACATGGCCCAGATATTAATGATTTTCTTACACAAAGAAATATTTAACTTGGATTGAAAAGCAATCTAAATAACTGAGTTTTAGCATATATTTTTTAAACACTTTTTATTGGATCCTGAGATTCAGCTGTAAAATAAAGGCCGAATAATTTAATATGACCAATATGTAATATTTGTGGTAGAAACGGGAACCACTTGGTCAAGACCCTCTAAAAGGTCACAAAACCTAGACTTTCCTTACCTGAAACAATATAAATGATGTATTGCCACTATTATTTGTACTTCTATTACTTTTATTATTGAATCAAAATGCCAAATACAATCCTTCCGTTTTCAAACACTTCTCGCAAAAACATTAACCACATCCATTGGCTTTTTGCTGTGACAAATCGATTTAGACCGCTATTTCTTTACCACTTTCGCAGTGAAACCAATAATCCGTGTAGCAAACCGATTTAGTCTTCCAGTAGACGTCCTGCACGCTTTTGGGGACACTGTCCGGCCTGCCAGTCGGCATAAAGAACCAAAACTCATAGGTGGGATTGTAGGAGAGCACCTTCCTTTCTGCCATACCTTCGGGTCTTAAGTGTTTTTGTAATTAATAAAGGTAATTCAACGTTAAATAGCGTTAGCAGTTACCTTTGCTGGCTCGCCGGCAGCAGGAAGATAATTGCAATTATTATTGTAGCCGATTTCATGTCTTGGGTGTCGAGCTGCCTGGTTTCGAGTGTGAGTTATTTGTGTTTTCAGCGGCTATTATTTACGAGCCACTCGAGGTCAGCAGCTCGCGCGGGCGATAAGCACGCGTGAAGTGGAATGGCAGTTGCAAAGCAAACAAAATGGAATAAAAAGCGCAGGCAATGCCAAGCCAAATTTGATATGTAGCCAACCAGCATGTTTTGCCCAAAAGTGCTGAAGGATGCAGCAAAAAACGGGGTGATTTTAGGGTTTTCCCCCCCATTTTAAGTAATCTCTATCTCGTAGTTGCAGGGTATGCTGCTGTCGTGTTGGCCCACAGTACGTATGAGTAATATCTAGCGTCACCTGCTCTTTGTTTGTTTTCATAGAAAGTTTCGACCTTGCCAGCTTTTTGTCTCTCATTCTGCACCCTTTTTGGCTGAAAGAGAAGTCAAAATTTATTATATCAACACATTATAAGCGCTGGCAGCAACAAAAGGGTTAAGCCTTGTTTTTCCTGCTCTGCAGTCGGCTAAATAAATAAATAGGCAAAGGCAGGAAAGGGAGCAAGTCAAATAATGGCCAGGAAAGACAACGTCTAGCCCAACAATTGAGCCAAAAACCAACAAGAAACCGAACAATAACATCAAAGGCAGTCACGTTTTCAAAACTATACTCTACAGCACTTGTGTGAATAATATTTATCTGGCTCAACTCGAGTAATAAAGATAGTTCCCGGTGCACCTTGGCCTTCCCTTTTGCAGGTTTCACTTTAATGTTAAAGCTACCCGGCAGGTGGCTTTCTTTCTGGCACAATGGGTTGTAATTCGTTATGATTTGGTGTGGCCTTGCATGCAACGGCATAATAAGCCAAGCGAATGGCCACGCCCCCTTGGGCCCACGCCCCCCAGATCCATCTCGCATGGCAGTCAACACTCATACGCCTCGTTGCACGGGTTGCTGCACGACTCGCTTCATTGTTGTGGCATATTGTTTCACATACTGAAGCACCAGGCAACAGGCAGTCCTGCACTGCGCATTTAAGAAAATTTCAAATGAAACAAGATATAAATAAACTGTATAGCACCGCGTTTAATCTTTGGATTTACTGTCTGGCCTATAGTCCATTTTGTGCAGTGTAGGAGTAGCTACGAAGAGCTATGCGCATATCCAGCGAGTGCATATGATATGCAAAAGGGAGGAAACGTGCTCGGCATTTGGCCCTCGAACGACCACCACTGGCAGGACTCCGGCTTCCTGGAGTTCTGAGATGCCAGCGATGGTATGTGTCGGGCCGGCCAACTGCCGAAAATAGTTGCATATAAAGTGCTTCGAATTTAATTAAATTATAATTGGACTCTGTGTGCAGCTGCTCCTGCTCTGATGGCCAGACAAAACGTAGTTTGGTTTTCAGTTTCAATTACCAGCAAAATCTCAATTAAGTAACGTTCTGGGGTTCAGTTATGACCGCCTTGAGTTTGGCCTTTGCTTTTGGAGCCACACCATACCGGCATGTATGAGTAACACGTTAAGTGCTCCGTCCGGCACCACAACAACAATAATAACAGCAACGAAAACATATACCCAGGGGGCACAAAACGCTTAGCAGATTAGCCGGGGCATTCTTCTCCTCTTCTTGATTAAAGTGCGAACGCTTAGCAACCGTGAACTGAGCGGGCCAGGTCCAGGACAATGGCCGAAAGCCAAATCAAATCAGCTGCAAACACGAAACAAAACGGGCCAGAAACAGGATAAAATAAAAGCGTACAACAAACAAAAGGCAAGGACGAAAAAGTGCTGTGTAGAAAAGGAAAAGAAAAAGGACAAATCCGTTGTTTTTCCTTTCGTTTTTTGTTGTTGTTTTTTTGTTTTTTGTTTTTGTGACATTTCAATCAGCATTCAGCATTTTCAAGCTACTCGCACACATAAACACAAACACATAAAAGAAAGCGTTAAGGAAATCGCATTATAGAAAAACATTTGACCATTTTTCATGTCCTGCCAAAACAAATGTCGTAAGAAAATTGAATTGTGGCTAAAAGATGACAGAGCCAGAACACAGGCCAGGCCAAAGGCGTTCAAAGTTGAAATATACGCATTAAATATTGTGTATATGGCATTTTTTTGCGCACATCATGTCCGCGGCAGGAAAGCTGTGCAAAAAATGTGATATAATATTATTAGTCAATTAAAGAGAGGGAAAAGTACACACAATTCGATTATAGGTTGTCAAAGCTCTGCTTTGTGCAGCTGAAATTATGTATTCCGTTCAGCTGATCCCATTTGGCCCAAATGAATTCATGCAAAAAGGTATTCCGGCTCCAATTTAATATTCAAATACGTCTGACGAACCACAGACAGATGGGCTTACCTGCGCTTACCTTATCTGTCAGCCTCAGAGCTTCTCTGCCTTGACCTTAGCTATAATTCCGGGGACTTTCGCTTAAAGACCTATGTAAATCCAGTCCTGGCCTCATCAGCGTCCGCGGAAATGCTTAGCTCCCTGGCCAGCAGCCTCCCTGCCAGAAGATGTGGGAAAAAATGGTGTTTCATTTAAATTTACGCCCCAACTTGAGTACAATAAAGGCAAATGTGAAACAGTTGCCTGGGCCAGCAGCGGCAGCAAGTAAAATGTAAAGTCCAAAAGTCCACTTAACAAGAAAATTGTTTCCATGAGTTTTTCCTCCTCTTTCTTCGCTTTTTTTTTATGTTGGCCGTATGCATTAAAACCATTTCCATGCCCTCGCTTATTATTAGCTCCGAAAGCGTGTGGGCGAAGGTAGCGCCATACGAAATACTTTGCACATTTTTATGACCGTGACAGTGCGACCAAGGCGCCCTGGTCCTCGTCCTGGTCCGGTCCTCGTCCTTCTCCTTGCCCATTTCCCATCTGCAGCCTGCCTGCCACCGCCATTATGTCACACTCTCCTCGCCCTCACCCGCACTCGAGGCAGCCGAAACAATTTTCCCCAGAGTTTATGAGCGTGAAAAAATGTTTACTGGTTACAGCTTGAGATCCCGCCAACATGTTTTTTGTTGTTCCCTTTGCGAAATAAAGTTGCCATTTTATGCACTACAAACAAAAAAAGGGGTAATTAAAATGTTTTTTGTGGACCAACAGCGAGGCATGTCTCGGAGCGATAAAGACAAAGACTTGTATTCAAAATTACCTTTGGAAGTGAACAGTGGATATTGGTTACCTTCACGGTAAAGGTAGGAAAGTGTTGTCAATTTAATTAGCCGATTTAAAATATATAACAAATGGCTCTGATTCTTTGAATGTAAACAATGCACCAGTGCGGTCAAATTGTATTATTGTGGGCAAATCTGGCCTTTTTTAGAGTTAAATAGCTATTTATTAACTATAACTATTTTTACGCAATATTTCAGAAAATGTTAGCCACTTTGTTCTATTTCTTAACACACAAAATACAATATTAGCATGTCAAGGTATTTCCTTGGCAATGCACCAGTACGGTCAAATTGTAATTTTGTGGGGGAATCTAGCCGTTCTTAGAGTTAAATACCTATTTTTTAGTCCTAGCTATTTTAAGGGAATATTTCAGAAAATGTTATACACTTTGTCCTATTTCTTATTCAAAAACAATTCTATTTTATCAATGTTTTCCCAGGACATTACTGAACTAAAGACAAAAACCATTCCACACTTCTAGGCACCAAAAACCTAGTTCAGAGCTCAGGTGGGGAATTATATGATAAAAAATAAATACATTGATTTTGCCTTTATCATGCGATTCGAGCCATTTCACTTCATTTACTTCCCCCGAAGCCTTCATCAAAATCATAGCCAGAGTCCAGGAATGATTTAGCCTGTGAGTTGTGTGTTTCAGCCTCGGTTTCGGCCTCAGATTCGGCTTCGGCTAAGGATTCGGGTTCGAGCTTGGGTGGGATTTGGGTCTTTCTATTCGCATTAGGCATCATCAAGGTCCCCGCATTCGAATGCCCATTCACCGCATCCTCATCAGTTGCGCTTCATTGTGTTTTATTCGTTGGCGCTGTTATCGCATGTTAACACTTCATGGGAAGTCCTGGCTAGCAGCCTGATGTCCTTCCTCATCATCATTGGAATGACCTTTCGTTGGGGAGCTCCCAACCGCCAGCCAGCCCGCACACGCTTAGTTAGTTTCTGCCACACGCTTTGCGTGCAAAATGTCAAAATACATTTTACTCGGATTTATGGTCATTGGTCGACACCAGCCCCTCATCTCCCAGAGCCACTCCTACCTACTGCCCGTCCTCATCAACATGCTTGTGGGATTTGAGCTTGTCTCTGGCTATTTCTGGGGATTTACACGCTTATCACACATACCCACATGGGGCCCTGGCCGAAATGAAAATATTATGCTACATTTCATTAAGGGAGCGCATCCCCACATCCTTACATCCTTGAATGCTTTACAGCCACTTAAAATAGATTAGCTTTCAACGTTTCGGGCTCTTAGGCAAAACAAAACTGACTGAAAAAAGGCGAAACGGCTGAAAGAAATAATAAATTGCACAACCATAATTCTTGCGGGTCTTTTGTGGGGTCGCCGCCTCCACAAAGGTAATAGAAAGTCCATTGAAAACACAAGCAACTGTCAATGATTTAATGCTCCGAATCAGAAATAGTTATACGTGACAGGTCGGCCCAGACGAAGCCCCAGACCGGGTGACACTTGATAAATGAAATGACAAAATATTTGAAAGCCAACAAGCTCTCAATCACCGAGTAAGAAGCCCTGAAAATGTGGTCAGGGCGAGAAGGTGCGGAAATTACTGTTGGCACTGTGAAATCACAGCCATCATAAGAGCGGACTTCCCTTTTCGAAGCGAATCAATTTATTTCCCTTTTGCCAGCCAGCCAGCCAGACACATCCCGAGCCGTAAGTCCTTGGGCCACAGTCCCAGCGATTATGGGCCCCAATCCCTGGCCCAGAGTGGGATCTACTCACATGATGGCCAATTCAAACCCGTCCATATTTCATTTGCCATGGCTTCTTCGAAATTATAGCAGCATTGCGGCCTTGAGAAGAGGACGACCCCTTAACGCATTCCATCATCTCACATCAGCGCCGGAAAAAGGCCAAACTAAAAATGCTCTGTCGCTCCATGTGGCCCCATCATCGCAGTCTGTGTCCTGCAGATCCTGCCGCTATTATTGTTCCTTCTTCCTGCTGTTGTTGAGCGCTCCAAAAAAAGGGCAAAAATATTAGCTGCCTCTCAATCGTTCTACTAAACGAACAGTCTCGTGGAAAAAAGGGAAAAGAAAAGGGTTCGGTGGCGGGGAAGGCATACAAAAAAATTTAAAATGGTTTATTTATGCAAATTGTCAATGGTTTTTGCTCTTCAAAAGTGAGTCCCGGCCGCCTTTCAACCGAATTGCCTGCCAACGGAGTGGCGGACCATTTGACGGTCCGTTTTCAAGCCCAGGGGCAGCGGATAAACCTTTAATTGAAATGTATCCCACGATTCACTTGTCCACCTTTGGCTATTGTTCGTGGGGACCAATCCAAGTGCATGGCCCTCGGCCTCGGCAATCGGAGAGAGCAAACGGGCAGCGCCGTGAAATATTTACACTGCCCGCTAATAGCGTGACTTGGCCTAAACAAATGTATATGTGTATGGTATGTACAAACACACAGTCTTAGTTCGGGCCTTGGCATGCCAAAACTTCATAAATGTAGTGCCCACAATTTACACAATTTTCATTGTAAATTTCACCTGCCACCGCAATTTCAACTGCATATTTGTTTAAACGATAATCAAATGCAGAACCTACCTGCCGACCTACCCTCATTTATCACCTGCGCCCGGCTAGCCGCATTTGGTACGCCTTTTTTCTACGGTTTCCGTTTTTTAAAACCAACGCGGCTTTATCTCCTGAAAAGGAGGGCCTAAACCCACAGGGATTCGGGTTCCCTGTCCGAATGACAGTTAGTGCGGCCCCTTGGCCATTGGCCACCCTCTCTATCCCGGCATCCAGCGGGATCCAGGCGGATGTGAGTGGCTGTTGGGCATCGGAAGAGCGGACGGTCCAGACCATTAAATGCAGCGGAATGTGGTTTTTGAGTGTACTTTCCTGGCTCCGAAATAGATGCAAATAATTGCTGAATTAATGGCCAACAGATGGCCAATGCCTGCGCTTTTTTGTTTGCGGAAACACCACATCAATTAATTAAACAGTGTTATTTGTATTAATTACATTTTTTACTATGATTGAATGCTATTAACTGATTTCATTTAAGTGTGTGTTTTTGTTAGAAGTGAGGTCTTAAAACTATTAAATTAAATGTATTAATAAACCCCATTTGAAGCACAAATACATTTAATATACTTCAAAGTGGTTTTTGAATAAACTAAATTAATATTTTACAGAAAGCTAAACAATTTTGTTTGTTTTAAGTAGTTTTGCTACCGGTGAAAGTAAGACTTCCTTAATATAAACACAAAAAGTCAGTCAATTAATAACAACATTCAACTGTGAAGAAAAAATATTGGGGAGTTTCTTTAACTTGAAAATTTTTAAATCTTATATCTGCAACTATCGATAGGTTTTCTTTTTTTAGAGAATAAAAAGTTTTCGCTCAGCCATAGCTAATTGCACTAAAGCGATTAGACTTGCCTAAAGTCTCTAAACTGAACGCTTGCCCTCTGTTTTGTTTGGAAAACACGACCGGCTCTTCCCTCACCCATTGTAAATGTTGGATCCGCAAATACCCCTGGGCCTGTTCCTGGTATTGCTGCTCCTGCGGGGCTGCCCTGCTGCTCCGCTAAATGGACGTGGGTGAGCGGAAAAACAGAACCCAGGACCAGCTCCTAAACAGCGGCCCCTTCTGTTCTGTAGCCTGCGGGGAACACGAGGAGCGCGCCTGCCTGCCATGCCATGAGCCGACCTGCGCCCATCCCTTCGTCAACGAGCCCGAGTGCCGCTTTATTAGGCTGTGCCACCTGGGATGCGGCTGCAGTTTCGGATATTTGCGAAATGATGACACCAACCGCTGTGAGCCCATCTTCGAGTGCGACCCCTCCCAGCGGCCCCTTCCGATTCCACTTCCATTTTAGTAAGCCACGTCCTTTTCAGAGGATACATAGTAATTAGTGTTCTATTTTTTATAGAATTTAATAAGACTTAGCTTTGTACTCCCAGAAAAATAATTAATACATACTTATCCACAGAAAGATGGGTACTAGGACAACTTTTACCACAAATTCCCATGGATACATAATCTATCCTTTAACTAACTATCATCATCATCACATGTACAACTTTTCAGAGGATTCATGTTAATTTTTGTTCTATTTTTTAAAGAATTTAATAAGACCTAGTTTTGTACTCGCCGGAAAATAATTAAAACAAACTTATCCACGGAAAGATGGGCACTAGGACAACCTTTACCACAAATTCCCAAGGATACATAATCTATCCTTTAACTAAGAAGGGAAACGCAGTAAATATTCATCAAATTTACAACTTCTTTTGAATTTTCAATGGATTTAAATGAATTGAAAATGAGTTTTCACTAAATAAGCAATAAACCGAGCCGTAGAAGCCCAAACTTCCTTTGTCTTTGTCAATTTAAATGCGACAGGAGTTTTACTGCCTCGTACTTTGTACTCAATTTCTATTGCTATTTCATCCACTCGGTGCCGGCTCTCTGTCTTTCTTTTATGACGAAAAACACAAAATTGTATCTTGGGAATTCTATGTTTTTAGCAGCGAAAGTTTTATTGTTGATTTTTGCGGTACTCGAGATTTACGACGCAGTCTGTGTCCTGACCCCATTTCATGAAACTTTTCTCCGAATTTTTTGCAGCTTTTCTCTCAGATTTTTGTGAGCTGCCGCGAGTTCATAAAGCATACAATCTTAAATCTCAGCTCTCTGTCTGTCCTCTCCTCGCCGACCATATAAATATTAATTTAGCCTCCTTGACTCTCGGTCTTTTTGCGTGGCTTTCACTTTGGGCTCCGACTCTTGATATGCGACATTTGTTGTTTGCTTGCACTTTGGTTTATGAATGAAAATTATTGCTCTGCATTTTTATTTTTCAGCTCGCTTTTATTGCGAGCTCTTGCGGTGCTCATACTCGAGTTAAATGGCTTCTTTGTGGACTTTTATAGCCATAATCTGCAGTAAAGTGATTGGCAGCCATAATAAATAGGGCACAAGTAATGAACATTTTATTTTGACAACCTGTTTTCCACAATGGTTGTGCTTAAAGCGGTAAATAAAAAATAGAATATTGTATTTCTGTAGAAGAAACGGTCCCAGAAATCACTAAGGTTAGGAAATCCCTTTCGAATGTGTCTAAAAGTATGCAATAAAATGTTTGAAGCACCAAATTTGACATACACCGTACCTGAATTCGAACTTGGGAATTGCAGGTAAACTGTTTGCAATAACTTTACGGCGGAAGGCCAGAGGGTATTGTGTTCTTTGTTTGTTTGGGGTAAATTGGCGGATTAAATCAGCTGAGCTCATGTAACATATATAGGTGGCAAAATTCAGCAATTCAAACATCAATTAAAATCCCATAAGTATAAATGATTTTCCGGAAATGTTTAACCTCCTGGAAAACTAGATTATATTTTATATAATTGGCTAAACTGCTACATATTATAAGCTCTTATGGGGAGAGTTTAATCCGTGTTCCCTTGCAAACTACTTTACACAACTAAAAATGTTCTCTTCCGAGTGATTTCAACTATTTCAATTTCAATTCAAACAACAATTTAAATGACATAAATATAAAAAAATTTCCGGAAATGTTTAACCTGCTGGAAAACTAGATTATATTTTACATAATTGACTAAACTACTACACATTATAAGCTCTTATGGGAAGAGTTTAATCCGGGTTCTCTGGCAAATTACTTTACACAACTAAAAATGTTCTCTTCCGAGTGATTTCAACTATTTCAGCTAAACCTCTTTTTCAATTTGAATTCAGTGAATATCCTGTGCTTGCGACCAATTATTTTGCATATTTTATAAACGTCTATTGGCTCTCTGTATTTGATTTCCTAATGCAACTGGCCGAAAAGCATGCAATACATTTTTGCATTTCCGCTAAGCTGAATCAAATTTTAATACTTCCGCTGCGTGTGCGAGAACATGTGTGAGCGCACAAATTTCTAACAAATTTAGCACAAAATGAGTATTATTATATTATTGCACAAGACCGGACACACACACATTTTCGGGAGGCGTTTTATGCGGAGGCATAAAAGCAATTAAAGCCCCGCCAAAGTGCTCAGATCCCAACTGGCTGCTGGCATACACAAAACTGTTATTATTTTTTTTATTGTTGCGGCTGCTGGCCTTTTGGGCAAGAGAGCTTCATTTAAGTTTCGCCGTCGGAGCATCGAAAATAAAATTAAATTACCCATTAGTGGTGGATTTTGTCTCATTTTTTGCCGCACCAAATGCTATTTAATGCGTATTTACGTGCTCCATATAAATTTATTATGTTTTAATTTACGGCCTGCCATTAGCTACTACCTTCCCTTCTGTATGTCTCTCCCTCTTGATGGCTAAACATTTCTAATGCCTCGCAACAAGAGTTGTAAATGTTTAAAGCTCGTTCCAAGTGCTGGTAACTGACTTAAGCCACTAAACAACTTGACAACAATATATCAGAAACAAATAAATCGAAACAGACCCACAAAGGGGATTACGGTAAGGAGCCTCCGGACAGGACCCCGGCGATATCCCCGGATCCGGCTGAGAGAACTAGGGGGAACTTTTTCCTGCCTTGCTTCTTCCTTTGATAATCGAATCGCTGCGCTGCGGTGGCCACAATAAATTCAAAACTTTTTTCCCCTTCGGGTAGAACACCTCTTTTGCTGTGCAGTTTTTTCAGTTCCCGCTTTTCCGGCCATTTAAATGGCCAACTTTTATGGTAACAATCTTACACGCATCCGTGCTTTACAGTGCTGCCAAGTTGTTCTCTTTCTGGATTTTAATGTTCTTTATTTTTCAAGAAGGCAACTTTATAGAGGCGAAAAAGTCTAGCAAATCAATATGCTTAGAAATATTTTTTCTGCATTTCAAGACTATATCTGTAGTATTTCCCTAGTTAGCCAAAAATAATGATTATAATTTGTTAAATCAATTCAAAATAAAAGTATTTTTATATAATTAGCAAATAATCTCACAGTGTTTAACCTAACTGAATGAATATCTTAGCCGTTTATACATATAACTTATTGGCAGCTCTGATGCCTGAATCGAAGATAGAGGGAACCGGGTGGTGGATACTGGATAGGACCATGGCAACCCACTGAGGTCTTAATTCCTTATGGCCAACAACGACTCCGCCCGCCTGCCAATTGTTTAATGAGCTGAGTTTCCTCGGTTTCGCTCCACGTTGTTTTTCCCCCGCTTTCTTGTTGCGTGTTTTGCTCATTTCGGTCCTGCTAAGCAGCGGAAATTGTCAGATAAGGGAATTTCACAAAAGTTGCTCATTTTAATCGAGAAACTTTTGTCTAGTTTGATTGCTCAGAACTATATGTATCCATGCCTATCTGGTTTTGTATATAGTTTGTCTGTGTCCCGACTTGTGGACAGCTGAGGTCTTGTCTTATCTTTCATCGACGCTCGGTTGGCTGTCGGGAAAATTTGCAAATAATGATGGCAACAACTGGAAACTGCTGGGGCAAAACTTATTCTAATTATAAAGTTCCCAGATGAAAATATGTTTCAGTCTTTGGTTGTCTTGAAATATTTCTATAGAATTGACATCTGATGTGAGCAGGGATAAGCAATTTTTTTTTTTCTATTTCTTGAATTCAGTAAAACGGAAATATATATGTAATAAGTACATTTCTTTAAACGTACTATTAAAATTTTATTACTTTCGGATGATAAACATGGGAGTTATTAGACAATAAAGTAACAACCTTTTATGTCCATCTAGCTCGCACTAACCTCAGACGGTTAGTTGAGTCTCGAACCGTGGTTATGATCTGGGCAGTCTTGGAGAGATGCAGGCCTTGAGTACCGGGTGTTTGGCAGTCGGGCACACTCTACTGCAGCTTCTTCATCCTGTAAATGAACTGTACTGGAAAATATGTACCTTTTCAAAAACCAACTAGAAGAAAGTGTCATGGTATCCAATAGGAGTTCCCTGTTTCAAGACCATTCACTAAACCCAATTGTAGAACATTTTAAAATCCTACAATTCTGTCTACTACTTCCGAAACTATGCCATCAAATTTATATAATTTAATATTATGGAAAGTAAATATTGTTTCCTACTTTCCGTTTAAAAAACCAACTAGAAGAAAGTGTCATGGTATCCAATAAGAGTTCCCTGTTTCAAGACCATTCACTAAACCCAATTGTAGAACATTTTCAACCCTACAATTATGTCAACAGCCCGAAACTATGCCATCAAATTTATATAATAATATATAAGCAAACAAACCCTTTTGCAAAGTGCAGCCATTAATATTATGGCAAGTAAATATTAAATTTGCTCACACCGCCCATATACGCTACTTAATTGGTGTGAGTGCCATGAAAAGAGGATAAGCCCTTGTTCGATATTAATAAGCCTTGAGTACGTGCCATAAATAAAAGTGCACATTCCGGCGCCCAGCAAATAAAGTGCAAACCACCGGCAAGTGGGGAAAAAAGAAAAGGCAGCCAGCCGAGTGGTAAAATTTCACTTGCCTTCGCTCGGCGGTAAATGAAGTTGCGAGTGGTTGGAGGGCCCACCTGTGTCGAACCAGAAATATGCATTTAATCCCGATGTGCTTTTAATTAATGCCGAAAACAAACACTGTCGCACACGAACACTGATGCTGTTTGCCATTTTTCAGCCAATAAATTTAATTTAAGGACTTTAGCGACAGACAAAATGGAATAATGGCTTTAACACACACAACACAATGAAACGGTTTCAGTTTTAATATCAAGGGTACATCCATATTCGATATATTCGCTATACTCACTGCTTTCCCTCCGCCTTAACCACAGGTATGCGCTCTGTCCAAGCGCGCCGTGCTGCTGCAGTCCTCGGATATACTGGCTTATAATGAGCTCCCACTACATCAGGGCAACAGCATTAATGCCAACGCCAACGGCATCACAGCCATGGCCTCGAAGGCCTCATCTGCATCCGCCTCTGCCCCCCAGAATATCATCGCCAATGCCGGGCTGAGCTACGAGGATGTGCTGAACGACGACTTCCAGTTCGACATGGATGGCCATGACGTTATGGTCTTCCTGCACATCCAGAAAACTGGCGGCACCTCGTTCGGCCGTCATCTGGTCAGGGATCTGGACCTCAAGGTAAGAGAGAACTTCCCCATTATTTTTGGTTTGTTTAAATAATATCTGTATTTATTCTCAGCGTCCCTGCGAGTGCCAGCGGCAGAGGAAGCGCTGCTACTGCTTCCGGCCGCACCGCAACGAGAACTGGCTCTTCTCCCGCTACTCGACGGGCTGGAAGTGCGGCCTGCACGCCGACTGGACCGAGCTGACCAGTTGCGTGGACGTGGAGCTGGACAAGAACGAGGGCGAGACGGCCAAGCGACGATACTTTTACATCTCGCTGCTGCGTGAACCGATCGCCCGCTACATGTCCGAGTACCGGCACGTGCGGCGGGGTGCCACCTGGAAGGGATCGCGCCACTGGTGCCTGGGACGCCAGGCCTCCGCCGCTGAGCTGCCTGCCTGCTACAAGGGCAAGGACTGGCTGGACGTGGACCTGGACCAGTTCGCCGGCTGCGAGTCAAACCTGGCGGCCAACCGGCAGACCCGCATGCTGGCCGACCTGGCCCTAGTCGGCTGCTACAACAAGTCCTCGATGCCCGCCCACGAGCGGGACCGCGTGATGCTGGCCAGCGCCAAGCGCAACCTGGCCGCCATGGCCTACTTCGGACTGACTGAGTATCAAAAGGTGGGACCAACTCCCTGTGATTAACTCATAACAGATTCAATATATTTCGCCCTTCCTCCACCAGATGTCCCAATACATATTTGAGGAGACCTTTAACCTGCGCTTTGCCATTCCCTTCGAGCAGCACAACACCACGATCTCGGCGGCTGCCGTCCAGAATCTGCGACAGGATCAGCGCCGTCGCATTGAGAAGCTCAATGGCCTGGACATTGAGCTATATGCCTTCGCCAAGACGTTGCTCTTTCAGCGGTGAGTACGATCTTCCCCTTCCTTTGGCTTACATATGTTTTGATATTTATAACACCCGAATTAATTGGCTTGTGTGCCATGCATTGCTAGTTACTGACTCAGCAAGTTTGGCTGGTCGGGAAACCTGATCATGGGTCCGGTTCCTTGGCTCCTTCTTCCTCTTCGAGCATCCCCAGGACAGATCGTCCTGGTCGGAGGTCGATGACTCAGGCCCAGGTCTTTTGTAGCTCTTTGTATCCCACGAGGGTGCGAAACCCTTTGATCATCAGGGGCCAAGCCAGTCGCCGAGTCCTTTGTGTCCTTCACTGTCTCTTGTGTTGACATTGGCCCCGGCGAAAGGGTATTGTTAAGAAGGGAAGAAGGAGTATGGATCCCATGGTGGCATCATTAGATCGCGTTACTTTTAGCGCTTTCAATGATCGTCGGTTATGCATGAGCAGGCATGGGAAAATTGTGTCGAAGGTCGGTCCTAGGGCTGGGATATTGTTAATTACATCGGAAAACCCTTTAAAAAAAATTTGAAAAGTGTGCACCGGCATAAATAATGCTTTTTTGGGATTTTAAATTATTATGTGCCCATAAAGGGTAGGTTTTATATTTTTTAATGGGACTTTAATATTTATTTGAAGACTTAAAGTCGAATAAAAAGTATTTATATTATATATAAATACTTCTATTAGTAGAATAGTTGGAGAAATTGATTTTCATTTGAAGAATTACATAGGGAGCTTCGTAATAATTGAACAGCTTCAAAATGCTTGATAAAAACTACCAACCCTATAAGGTCTTAGGAAATAACAGTTTTTATATTGTTCCCTGCCGTATTCAGCGTGGAATACCAACACCCTCAGATTTTTGAAGAAAAAATAAATCTTTGTGTCTCTCCGGCACAGCTGTGTGCGGTTGACCCACCCAGGATGTCATGCCTGCTTGATTTAACCTAGAATTATCACCTTCCGTTTGCTGGAATATTCCGGCCATTGTTTGCCTTCGAAAAGGAGCAACCAGCTGAGCAGTTGTGACACTCTCAACGGTGGAAGGAGCGGGGAGAGTACAGCAGGATTGACAGGCAGTTGTTACCGCAGTATCAGCAGGATGGCATAAGGATCTCCCCCTGCCGATTGCCGATTGCCCAACTCCCTCGCGTGATCAAGGGAAATCAATTTGCCCGACGCTTTTCCATTTTCCATGCTATTCAATGAGCCTGGATGCCATTCAACTCACCGCGCAGGCGCGACTCTCTCGCATTTTCCTCCTAATTATGCGGGCATCGGATTTCGTATCGAATTAACAACTTATGCTGGCTGCCAGCTGGGTTGGAGCTAACGGATAATTCAGCCCGTTTACTTATCAAGTCCTATCCTCGTACTCGTACTCGTCCTGGCGAGTTCGGAGCCATTAGAGGGGCAGGGAAGGCAGACAGATGCGCGAGCGTCTCTGACACGACGCATTTCCCATATCGGAGCGAGGGAATGCGGAACCCCGTGGTCCCATCGTCCCATCTCACCCCGAGACGGAACCCTCCTCGTGCTATCTTGAACTAACATACAATTGCAACATTTGCGCGCGCTAAAATGAAAACATTCTCCAACATATACGTAGTTCCCTTCGCATACACAAGACGACCGACCGACGTCTTGACTAATACTCCGATAAGACGAAGAGGGGACAAGGGACCAGGATCTGCGGCACGAACCACCACCAAAACAAACCAACAAATGAGGAACAGAGGGTCCTTGGGTTGATACGAATGCGGAATACCCTTGAACGATTTTAGAAATGGTAAAGAGAACTTTTAGTTGTGACTATAGGGGAAATTGTAGTTTTATTATAGAATATAGAACTGATTGTATTTAAATTAGGTGCTGTCATTTTGTGATATCAGCTGTAATGCAAAATATAATATAAAAAATAGTAAAAAATTATATAAATATATATAAAACATATCAATTATATAATTGCGTATATATATTGTAAATAAATAGTTTATCAGTTCGTTAGGGTAATAATATTATAATAATATTCCAGTATCCTATTTTATTATAATATTTTATACTATTTGAATGACTAGGTAGCTTTTGCACATAGTTGGTAATCTTATATTAGATTTCTTCCGAATTTTTATACATTTTGAATAAGATTTTAAGGAAAACCGTTCTTCCTGCCGTTGATCTTTTACCAAAATGAGGCCTTATTTTATAGTAAACATAAATTACATTTTAAATGTATTTGCCGACCACAGTCTGCGATAGCTTTTTACAGCATTCAATCTTTAAAAATGTCTTATAATTAAATCCTGCTCCGGTCATTGATTGAAATTCATAAACCATATAAGTATTTTGCCCAGGTTTTAATAATTACATAACACTAGTGCTTTTATCTTATTTGTCTGCCTACAAAGCAATACATAAGAAAGCATTCAAGTTGCTGAGAAACAATAATAAATAATAAATAAGGACGCTCAGGACTGATTTCTCACTCTTCCAAGGATCTTGGCATTACCCAACCTGACATAGGGTATGGCCCAAGCATATAGAGAGAGATCATTGTTGGAACGACCCCTAATCGAGGGTTGTTTTCCTTGTCTCCCTCTCACTCTCTCTTTCTCTGTCTCTGTTGCCCTAACGCTGCCGCTGTCTTCGCCAGCGGAAGGCCATGCCTGCCTCGGGGAC
Source organism: Drosophila pectinifera (assembly GCA_008042775.1). NCBI lineage: Eukaryota > Metazoa > Arthropoda > Insecta > Diptera > Drosophilidae > Drosophila > Drosophila pectinifera. The sequence goes on from VNKC01000473.1 coordinate 130,771, forward strand.
CTCGGAGGAAGTTGAATTCAGTTAGGTTTTGACAGCGGAACGCGTAGGTACAGTGCAACGGGTAGCAACGGGAAAGCGGGTTTATTGCAGAACAGAACGGACCGAAGAGTACAGGAAACAGAAATTAAAACGAACTAGTAGACTATTTGTTACAAAGTTTACCCGACCAAAAACAAAAAAAACTATAAAGAACCAAACCAAAAAACGTTAAGATTGTGTTTATGTTTGATCATTGAGTTATTGTTATTGCCAAAGTTAAGCGAACGTTGTTTATGAGACACTAAGACCGATCCCAAAGAAATCGTTACATTGTTAATCGGAGATCCCCGAGAGAGTCACCAGAATGTCGTTCTCCAAGGCCAAGTTAAAGCGCTTCAATGACGTGGACGTGGCCATTTGCGGCTCGCCGGCTGCCTCCAACAGCTCGGCGGGATCAGCAGGCAGTGCCACGCCCACAGCAGCGGCAGCAGCTGGGCCCACCGTTCAGCCAGAGCGCAAGGAGCAGATCGAGAAGTTCTTCAAGGACGCCGTGCGCTTTGCGTCCAGCTCCAAGGAGGCCAAGGAGTTTGCCATTCCCAAGGACGAGAAAAAGTCAAAGGGCCTGCGCCTATTCCGCACGCCCTCGCTGCCGCAGCGCCTGCGCTTCCGTCCCGCGCCCAGCCACACGGATGTGGGGGCCAGTGGCAGTGCCAGTGGGGCCTCCACGGCCGCCTCCACGCCACTGCACTCGGCCGCCACCACGCCCGTGAAGGAGGCCAAGTCCGCCAGCCGGCTGAAGGGCAAGGAGGCGCTGCAGCACGAGATACGGCAAAAGAACGAGCTGATCGAGAGCCAGCTGAGTCAGCTGGATGTGCTCAGGCGCCACGTCGAGCAGCTGAAGGAGGCCGAGGCCAAGCTGCGCGAGGAGCACGAGCTGGCCGCTGCCAAGACGGAGCAGCTGATTGGGGCTCTCACCGAAGAGAACCTCTCGCACAAGGCCCACAACGAGCAGATGGGCCAGGAGCACTCCGATCTTCTGCAGCGATTCGCCGTCTTGGAGCAGCAGTTGCAGCAGCAGCGCGAGGAGCACGAGCGCCAGGTGGAGACCCTGATCGCCGAGAGTGAGGCCCTGCGTCTGGCCAACGAGCAGCTGCAGGCGGCCAGCGAAGAGCGTCAGGCGGTGGAGGAGCAGCTGCAGGTGCAGCTCTCTGCCCTCCAGGCGGACGTCGCCCAGGCCCGCGAGCACTGCAGCCAGGAGCAGGCCAAGACGGCCGAGAACATTGAGCTGGTCGAGAGCCTGCAGCGGAGCAACGCCAGCCTGCTGGCCGACGTTGGCCAGCTGAAGCAGCAGATCGAGCAGGACGCCCTGGCCTACGGACTGGAGGCCAAGAGCTGCCAGGCGGAGCTGGAGTGCCTAAAGGTGGAGCGCAACACGCTGAAGAACGACCTGGCCAACAAGTGCACCCTCATCCGGTCGCTGCAGGACGAGCTGCTGGACAAGAACTGCGAGATCGACGCCCACTGCGACACCATCCGGCAGCTGTGCCGGGAGCAGGCACGCCACGCCGAGCAGCAGCAGGCGGTGGCCAAGGTGCAGCAGCAGGTGGAGAGCGACCTCGAGGGTGCCGTGGAGCGCGAGAAGAGCTACTGGCGCGCCGAGCTGGACAAGCGCCAGAAGCTGGCCGAGAACGAGCTGATCAAGATCGAGCTGGAGAAGCAGGACGTGATGGTGCTGCTGGAGACCACCAACGACATGCTGCGCCAGCGCGACGAGAAGCTACAGAAGTGCGAGGAGCAGCTGCGCAACGGCATCGACTACTACATCCAGCTGAGCGACGCCCTGCAGCAGCAGCTGGTGCAGCTCAAGCAGGACATGGCCAAGACGATCACCGAAAAGTACAACTACCAGCTGACACTGACCAACACACGGGCCACCGTCAACATCCTAATGGAGCGGCTGAAGAAATCGGACGCGGACGTCGAGCAGTTCCGCGCCGAGCTGGAGTCGGTGCAGCTGGCCAAGGGGGCGCTGGAGCAGAGCTACCTGGGCCTGCAGGCGGACGCGGAGCAGCTGCGCCAGCAACTGGTCGAGAGCCAGGAGGCGCTCTCCTCATTGCGCTCCTCCTCCCAGACGCTGCAGGGCGAGGTATCGTTGAAGGAGTCCATGCTCCACGAGCTGCTTGCCGGCGAGGCGGAGACGCTGGCAAAATTCAATCAGATTGCTAACTCGTTCCAGGAGCGTATCGACGGCGACGCCCAGCTGGCCCACTACCACGAGCTGCGCCGCAAGGACGAGACGCGCGAGGCCTACATGGCGGACATGAAGCGGGCGCTCGACGAGTTCGCCACCGTGCTGCAGTTCGCCCAGCTAGAGCTGGACAACAAGGAGCAGATGCTGGTTAAGGTGCGCGAGGAGTGCGAACAGCTTAAGCTGGAGAACATCGCCCTGAAGTCCAAGCAGCCGGCCTCTGCCGCCGTCCTGCTGGGAACGCCTGGCAAGGCCAATCGCTCGAACACCACCGACTTGGAGAAGATCGAGGACCTGCTGATCGACACCGAGCTGCGCTCCGAGTGTGACAAGATCACCTCCTGGCTTTTAAACTCCTCGGACAAGTGCGTACGCCAGGACAGCAGCGCCGAGATCAGCGAGCTCCTTGCCTGCAAGTCCTCGCCCCGCCCCGCTCCGCGCACACCCAAGGCGGCGCCACACACCCCGCACACTCCACGCAGTCCGCGCACGCCACGCACACCGCGCACCCCCAAGTCCGTCGCAGGAAGCACGCCCAAGAAGACGGTCCTGTTCGCCGGCAAGGAGAACGTGCCCAGTCCGCCCCAGAAGCAGGTGCTTAAGGCGCGCAACGTCTAGGCCAATCCCAACAATCCGTACCATCTACCATATATTGTTCTATTTATAAATTATACCTTAGCTAAGATCTGATCGGAAATATATATTCCATGCAACAAGAACGTTGCTCACACTCCCTTAAACTGCTGATACTTAAATCCATTGTATTATCAGAATTCCTTCTTCTAAGCAATTACCTCTAAATAGAGGCATAAATCCATTTTATTATCAGAACTCCTTCTTCTTAAAGGTAATACCTCTAAATAGAGGCATACTCCTCTATAGATTTTCTTGAAATAATTTCAAATTGCGGGATTCCTGACTCTCTGGTTTAAATATTCAATCAGTGACGCTGAAGCATCCGGAATTTCTCTGCTCAAAGATGCATATTTCCCTAATTAACATTTATTACATATACGAAAAATGTATGCCGTTTTATTATTATCTTTAAATCCTAGAAAATGTCTAGTTTCCTTCTCCATTAAACCGGAAAATAAATGAATTATCAACGACGCATATTACATTTGAGTTATTCTGTTCGCGGCTGTACTTGGAACTATGAGGATTGCCTGGTTAGGGTTATGCAAGGCAGTCGCACCCCTGGAGAACGAGTTCTTGATTTTGATTTCGCTCCTCGGATGTGACGGAATTTTCTCAGGCTGAACCACCTCCCCTCCGGTGAGAAGCCAGCCATGCAAGCCGATGAGCTCTTGCGACGCTGATTACGCACACGTGGCCCTCGGGCTCGCCTCCTCCCCCTGAAACGGTTCCTTGGTTCCTCAGTTTCTCGAGCGGAACGTAACAGCTGCGCCTGCGCCTGTGCTTCCTCCTCAAGGGTGGTTTAACCTCAACTGTCTTACCCGAACTCGTAGGAAACGGAGGAAAATACCCATGCACCACCACCACCACCAGCGTTGTTTGGTGGTAGTGACAACAGAACCTCTGGCTGCAAGCTCGCTTCATTAATTGTGACTTAAGCCTGTTGACGGGGTTTTCCCTTTACCTTCTTCTTTTGCCGCTCCTTCCCTCGAAATCTCCGAAGGCTGCCGGCCTGTCCCTTTGTCTTGGGCCGCACAACAATGGCCGCTTATGACCTTTGACATTTTCTGCAGTGCTCACAATGTGTGCCCCGGGCAAGGTAAGTGAGTCTTGCCCGGCCCAAGACCTGGATTTGCTCACACCGTGCACACAGCCTTCAGCTGTACTCGCCCCGAACCCGGGCAGCTGCACCAACAATTGAGGGTTCCCTTTATGGCGGGTGCACATCCATACATAAGAAGCCGTTCTATTGCGCAGAAGTAAATTGAGCAGCTTTTGTCGGAAGAGCGACAATGCCGAGGGTCTCGGGTTCTGGGTTCTCGGATAAAAAGGAAGAGGCTGGGAAAACGGAAAGGAAATGCTATCACAAGTTGTCCTGTCCTGTCCTGTAAATCCCAGAAGAAAGTCGATTACTCGCCCAAAGAGCTAGTGATTACCATTTCCGCCTACCTGAGCAAATACTTGGAATCAGGAATAAAGACTACCTATTTAAGAGGTACATTTTTAGGGACATGCAATTCAGCAAGTTACTTGGAAGATATTAAATAATAGTAATATAATAGGGATAATTTTGATAATAAAGACAAGAATCGACCACACCCGATTCACTTTTTATCCCAAAACAATACCTTCCTTTCGTAGGCTATGCTAACAATATCTAAATAAAATAAAGGGACTTGAAGGGGTATAATTAATTGTTATTAATGAACAGAAGATCATTAAATATTAAGCATCTTAGGCCTTGCTTCTGTATAATAAAACTTGGAATAATATATCAAATCTATTATTTCCAAAGCGAAATAAATATGAAATAACCGCTTTGTCTTACACTCTGATATTCTTTCCATGTTTTAATCAATTTTGAATAAAGTACAAAGCCTATATTCAGTGCTCTGTTTTTATACCCCATATCTATAACATCATATAATTATCTTGTTAAAACAAAAGACAGCTTTTACTTATAACTCCCCTTTCGTTTCCCTTTGCAGCTTCGAACACCTGAAGGCGAAGGACTCGAACTTCGAGCAGCGCTACGCCAACCTGGGCAACATCTACTTCAAGCAGGGCGTCACGGAATTCAACTGGGACAGCAATGTGGATGACGGGCTCAGCACGGATCATTGAACTCCAAACCAAATACTAACGATTAGAGACTAGCTGTAGAACACACACAAACACCCACTCATAAATATGTAGCTGGACGGGGCAGGATAGAAAGATAGATGAGATAGAGGGGCGGTCACTGAGGTTACGGCACCGCAAAAGCATCAGAAAAAATCAACCGAAGGACTTTAAACTAGCATGTAAGCATTAATGTTAATTAAGCAGATAAAGAACATCAGCGGACTTGGCTTGTTTCAATCACAACTTCAGTAACTTAAGTCGAGCGAAATCTCCAAACCTTATCCTAAGCACACCTCCGAAATCTACGGCCCCACTGGACTCCTTGCTAATAAGCCGCACCTCTGAGCATCGGACGAATGTAAATACTTTGCATAATATGTGTACTTTGTAATCCAATCAGTTGAGAGATGTGCAAACACACTCGAAGTAAACCCTCGCCTTCATAGCGCATCTCCACCTCATCACACATCACACGCCATACGTTAGATTAATTAATTAATTTGTAATAAGTACACGTAGTTTTCGTTCTTTTTTGTTACGCCGCCAAGTCTCTGCGAAGCCAAATCCACAATTAGTCTAAGTGAATAGTGCTTGTGAAATGTTTTCGATCCAACAACGCATTTATTTTATTTTACTATTTAGACACACCACTGTAAATACAAGCGAATAAAGTTAAACATAAATACACACCATATAAATATGAGCATAGAAATTCACAGACATAATTCTACTATTTTACACTCATTGTTTTTGCCCACAAAAATTACATGAGCACATTGAGCGCGTTAGAGTTGTTAGCTGACATAATTGTTTCAGACAATAATTAATTCGAGATGATATCAAACGAAAACCGATGAAATTAAACCAAATTTGATCAAACAAAGCCAACGAAATATACATAAAGCCAATTGCCTAAATTATTGAATTGAAGAGCATAAGCACACTATGCCCCTAAACAAGAATGATGTAAAATATTTCAAATATTGATTAATTGCATAATAATTACATGTAAGGCATACGCGTTTGCCATTTTATATATAAAGCAGCCATAAGGGAATTATGGAATTGCATATTATGATTTTATTTGCATTTTCATTATTTTGAGGGAAAAACAAACAATTTTGTATCGCGCAAAAACACTTATTGAGAATAACAAAGAGCAATGCAAACACAAGAAATAAGAGCAGGTAAAATTGAATAAAACAAGTGAATTATTGAATATACAAAACCAGCGTCCCCCATTAATATTTCATCTGACTGGAAGGGTTTTCAAGGCATTGGATTTATTATAGTGTAAAGGATTACATCAATACAAATGCCAATTTAAGCACCCAAATATCCGCATCTTGAGGTTTTCTGGAGAGTATAATTTGGCCAAAAATGGAATGACAGCCAAATGCCTTATATATTCCGATCCGCTGTTTTTAAGGCTGTTTTAGGAATGTTATGGATGTTCTTAAGTTTGATTTGTCCAAAAATTAGGATATATAAATGCAAATTTAAGAACCAAAATATCCGCATACTTGAGGTCTTCTGGAGAGCACAATTTGGCCAAAAATAGAATGACAGCCAAATGCCATATATATTCCAATCCGCTGTTTTTAAGGCTCTTTTTGTCAAGTTATGGATATTCTTAAGTTGGAATTGTCCAAAAATTAGGTTATAAAAATGTCAATTTAAGGTCACAAATATCCGCATACTTAAGGTTTTCTGGAGAGCATAATTTGGCCAAAAATGGAATGACAGCCAAATGCCATATATATTCCGATCCGCTGTTTTTAAGGCTGTTTTGGCCAAGTTATGGATATTCTTAAGTTTGATTTGTCCAAAAATTAGGATATAAAAATGCCAATTTAAGGACCCAAATATCCGCATACTTGAGGTCTTCTGGAGAGCATAATTTGGCCAAAAATGGAATGACAGCCAAATGCCTTATATATTCCGATCCGCTGTTTTTAAGGCTGTTTTAGGAATGTTATGGATGTTCTTAAGTTTGATTTGTCCAAAAATTAGGATATAAAAATGCCGATTTAAGGACCCAAAAATCCGCATTTGATGTCTTCTGAAGAGCATAATTTGGCCAAAAATGGAATGACAGACAAATGCCGTATATTGTCCGATTCGCCGTTAAAAGCTTAATTATTGAGGAATAA